>OX637535.1:26050862-26184622 GCA_951800035.1 Linnaemya tessellans | reverse complement strand
CCCAATTTTAGCCAAAAGGCGTTTATTTCTAATAAGTAAGTATTGAAAGGAGTTTCAAATGCGCAGGAAGCTCCGAAAAACCTTAAATCGCATGCATTAAGCAAAAAAATTTTTTGGTCAATTTTTTTGGAAAGAGGTACCCCTTGGCAAAAAATCAATTTTTTGGTTAAACACAATTTTACCCAATTTTAGCCAAAAGGCGTTTATTTCTAATAAGTAAGTATTGAAAGGAGTTTCAAATGCGCAGAAGCTTCCGAAAAACCTTAAATCGCATGCATTTAAGCAAAAAAATTTTTTGGTCAATTTTTTTGGAAAGAGGTACCCCTTGGCAAAAAATCAATTTTTTGGTTGAAACACAATTTTACCCAATTTTAGCCAAAAGGCGTTTATTTCTAATAAGTAAGTATTGAAAGGAGTTTCAAATGCGCAGAAGCTTCCGAAAAACCTTAAATCGCATGCATTTAAGCAAAAAAAATTTTTTGGTCAATTTTTTTGGAAAGAGGTACCCCTTGGCAAAAAATCAATTTTTTGGTTGAAACACAATTTTACCCAATTTTAGCCAAAAGGCGTTTATTTCTAATAAGTAAGTATTGAAAGGAGTTTCAAATGCGCAGAAGCTTCCGAAAAACCTCAAATCGCATGCATTTAAGCAAAAAAATTTTTTGGTCAATTTTTTTGGAAAGAGGTACCCCTTGGCAAAAAATCAATTTTTTGGTTGAAACACAATTTTACCCAATTTTAGCCAAAAGGCGTTTATTTCTAATAAGTAAGTATTGAAAGGAGTTTCAAATGCGCAGAAGCTTCCGAAAAACCTTAAATCGCATGCATTTAAGCAAAAAAATTTTTTGGTCAATTTTTTTGGAAAGAGGTACCCCTTGGCAAAAAATCAATTTTTTGGTTGAAACACAATTTTACCCAATTTTAGCCAAAAGGCGTTTATTTCTAATAAGTAAGTATTGAAAGGAGTTTCAAATGCGCAGAAGCTTCCGAAAAACCTTAAATCGCATGCATTTAAGCAAAAAAATTTTTTGGTCAATTTTTTTGGAAAGAGGTACCACTTGGCAAAAAATCAATTTTTTGGTTGAAACACAATTTTACCCAATTTTAGCCAAAAGGCGTTTATTTCTAATAAGTAAGTATTGAAAGGAGTTTCAAATGCGCAGAAGCTTCCGAAAAACCTTAAATCGCATGCATTTAAGCAAAAAAATTTTTTGGTCAATTTTTTTGGAAAGAGGTACCCCTTGGCAAAAAATCAATTTTTTGGTTGAAACACAATTTTACCCAATTTTAGCCAAAAGGCGTTTATTTCTAATAAGTAAGTATTGAAAGGAGTTTCAAATGCGCAGAAGCTTCCGAAAAACCTTAAATCGCATGCATTTAAGCAAAAAAATTTTTTGGTCAATTTTTTTGGAAAGAGGTACCCCTTGGCAAAAAATCAATTTTTTGGTTGAAACACAATTTTACCCAATTTTAGCCAAAAGGCGTTTATTTCTAATAAGTAAGTATTGAAAGGAGTTTCAAATGCGCAGAAGCTTCCGAAAAACCTTAAATCGCATGCATTTAAGCAAAAAAATTTTTTGGTCAATTTTTTTGGAAAGAGGTACCCCTTGGCAAAAAATCAATTTTTTGGTTTGAAACACAATTTTACCCAATTTTAGCCAAAAGGCGTTTATTTCTAATAAGTAAGTATTGAAAGGAGTTTCAAATGCGCAGAAGCTTCCGAAAAACCTTAAATCGCATGCATTTAAGCAAAAAAATTTTTTGGTCAATTTTTTTGGAAAGAGGTACCCCTTGGCAAAAAATCAATTTTTTGGTTGAAACACAATTTTACCCAATTTTAGCCAAAAGGCGTTTATTTCTAATAAGTAAGTATTGAAAGGAGTTTCAAATGCGCAGAAGCTTCCGAAAAACCTTAAATCGCATGCATTTAAGCCAAAAAATTTTTTTGGTCAATTTTTTTGGAAAGAGGTACCACTTGGCAAATAATCAATTTTTTGGTTGAAACACAATTTTACCCAATTTTAGCCAAAAGGCGTTTATTTCTAATAAGTAAGTATTGAAAGGAGTTTCAAATGCGCAGAAGCTTCCGAAAAACCTTAAATCGCATGCATTTAAGCAAAAAAAATTTTTGGTAAATTTTTTTGGAAAGAGGTACCCCTTGGCAAAAAATCAATTTTTTGGTTGAAACACAATTTTACCCAATTTTAGCCAAAAGGCGTTTATTTCTAATAAGTAAGTATTGAAAGGAGTTTCAAATGCGCAGAAGCTTCCGAAAAACCTTAAATCGCATGCATTTAAGCAAAAAAATTTTTTGGTCAATTTTTTTGGAAAGAGGTACCCCTTGGCAAAAAATCAATTTTTTGGTTGAAACACAATTTTACCCAATTTTAGCCAAAAGGCGTTTATTTCTAATAAGTAAGTATTGAAAGCAGTTTCAAATGCGCAGAAGCTTCCGAAAAACCTCAAATCGCATGCATTTAAGCAAAAAAATTTTTTGGTAAATTTTTTTGGAAAGAGGTACCCCTTGGCAAAAAATCAATTTTTTGGTTGAAACACAATTTTACCCAATTTTAGCCAAAAGGCGTTTATTTCTAATAAGTAAGTATTGAAAGGAGTTTCAAATGCGCAGAAGCTTCCGAAAAACCTCAAATCGCATGCATTTAAGCAAAAAAATTTTTTGGTCAATTTTTTTGGAAAGAGGTACCCCTTGGCAAAAAATCAATTTTTTGGTTGAAACACAATTTTACCCAATTTTAGCCAAAAGGCGTTTATTTCTAATAAGTAAGTATTGAAAGGAGTTTCAAATGCGCAGAAGCTTCCGAAAAACCTCAAATCGCATGCATTTAAGCAAAAAAATTTTTTGGTAAATTTTTTTGGAAAGAGGTACCCCTTGGCAAAAAATCAATTTTTTGGTTGAAACACAATTTTACCCAATTTTAGCCAAAAGGTGTTTATTTCTAATAAGTAAGTATTGAAAGGAGTTTCAAATGCGCAGAAGCTTCCGAAAAACCTCAAATCGCATGCATTTAAGCAAAAAAATTTTTTGGTCAATTTTTTTGGAAAGAGGTACCCCTTGGCAAAAAATCAATTTTTTGGTTGAAACACAATTTTACCCAATTTTAGCCAAAAGGCGTTTATTTCTAATAAGTAAGTATTGAAAGGAGTTTCAAATGCGCAGAAGCTTCCGAAAAACCTCAAATCGCATGCATTTAAGCAAAAAAATTTTTTGGTCAATTTTTTTGGAAAGAGGTACCCCTTGGCAAAAAATCAATTTTTTGGTTGAAACACAATTTTACCCAATTTTAGCCAAAAGGCGTTTATTTCTAATAAGTAAGTATTGAAAGGAGTTTCAAATGCGCAGAAGCTTCCGAAAAACCCTAAATCGCATGCATTTAAGCAGAAAAATTTTTTGGTAAATTTTTTTGGAAAGAGGTACCCCTTGGCAAAAAATCAATTTTTTGGTTGAAACACAATTTTACCCAATTTTAGCCAAAAGGCGTTTATTTCTAATAAGTAAGTATTGAAAGGAGTTTCAAATGCGCAGAAGCTTCCGAAAAACCTTAAATCGCATGCATTTAAGCAAAAAAATTTTTTGGTCAATTTTTTTTGGAAAGAGGTACCCCTTGGCAAAAAATCAATTTTTTGGTTGAAACACAATTTTACCCAATTTTAGCCAAAAGGCGTTTATTTCTAATAAGTAAGTATTGAAAGGAGTTTCAAATGCGCAGAAGCTTCCGAAAAACCTCAAATCGCATGCATTTAAGCAAAAAAATTTTTTGGTCAATTTTTTTGGAAAGAGGTATCCCTTGGCAAAAAATCAATTTTTTGGTTGAAACACAATTTTACCCAATTTTAGCCAAAAGGCGTTTATTTCTAATAAGTAAGTATTGAAAGGAGTTTCAAATGCGCAGAAGCTTCCGAAAAACCTTAAATCGCATGCATTTAAGCAAAAAAATTTTTTGGTCAATTTTTTTGGAAAGAGGTACCCCTTGGCAAAAAATCAATTTTTTGGTTGAAACACAATTTTACCCAATTTTAGCCAAAAGGCGTTTATTTCTAATAAGTAAGTATTGAAAGGAGTTTCAAATGCGCAGAAGCTTCCGAAAAACCTCAAATCGCATGCATTTAAGCAAAAAAATTTTTTGGTAAATTTTTTTGGAAAGAGGCAAAAAATCAATTTTTTGGTTGAAACACAATTTTACCCAATTTTAGCCAAAAGGCGTTTATTTCTAATAAGTAAGTATTGAAAGAAGTTTCAAATGCGCAGAAGCTTCCGAAAAACCTTAAATCGCATGCATTTAAGCAAAAAAATTTTTTGGTCAATTTTTTTGGAAAGAGGTACCCCTTGGCAAAAAATCAATTTTTTGGTTGAAACACAATTTTACCCAATTTTAGCCAAAAGGCGTTTATTTCTAATAAGTAAGTATTGAAAGGAGTTTCAAATGCGCAGAAGCTTCCGAAAAACCTTAAATCGCATGCATTTAAGCAAAAAAATTTTTTGGTCAATTTTTTTGGAAAGAGGTACCCGTTGGCAAAAAATCAATTTTTTGGTTGAAACACAATTTTACCCAATTTTAGCCAAAAGGCGTTTATTTCTAATAAGTAAGTATTGAAAGGAGTTTCAAATGCGCAGAAGCTTCCGAAAAACCTTAAATCGCATGCATTTAAGCAAAAAAAATTTTTGGTAAATTTTTTTGGAAAGAGGTACGTACCCCTTGGCAAAAAATCAATTTTTTGGTTGAAACACAATTGTACCCAATTTTAGCCAAAAGGCGTTTATTTCTAATAAATAAGTATTGAAAGGAGTTTCAAATGCGCAGAAGCTTCCGAAAAACCTTAAATCGCATGCATTTAAGCAAACAAATTTTTTGGTCAATTTTTTTGGACAGAGATACCCCTTGGCAAAAAATCAATTTTTTGGTTGAAACACAATTTTACCCAATTTTAGCCAAAAGGCGTTTATTTCTAATAAGTAAGTATTGAAAGGAGTTTCAAATGCGCAGAAGCTTCCGAAAAACCTTAAATCGCATGCATTTAAGCAAAAAAATTTTTTGGTCAATTTTTTTGGAAAGAGGTACCCCTTGGCAAAAAATCAATTTTTTGGTTGAAACACAATTTTACCCAATTTTAGCCAAAAGGCGTTTATTTCTAATAAGTAAGTATTGAAAGGAGTTTAAAATGCGCAGAAGCTTCCGAAAAACCTTAAATCGCATGCATTTAAGCAAAAAAATTTTTTGGTCAATTTTTTTGGAAAGAGGTACCCCTTGGCAAAAAATCAATTTTTTGGTTGAAACACAATTTTACCCAATTTTAGCCAAAAGGCGTTTATTTCTAATAAGTAAGTATTGAAAGGAGTTTCAAATGCGCAGAAGCTTCCGAAAAACCTCAAATCGCATGCATTTAAGCAAAAAAATTTTTTGGTCAATTTTTTTGGAAATAGGTACCCCTTGGCAAAAAATCAATTTTTTGGTTGAAACACAATTTTACCCAATTTTAGCCAAAAGGCGTTTATTTCTAATAAGTAAGTATTGAAAGGAGTTTCAAATGCGCAGAAGCTTCCGAAAAACCTTAAATCGCATGCATTTAAGCAAAAAAATTTTTTGGTCAATTTTTTGGAAAGAGGTACCCGTTGGCAAAAAATCAATTTTTTGGTTGAAACACAATTTTACCCAATTTTAGCCAAAAGGCGTTTATTTCTAATAAGTAAGTATTGAAAGGAGTTTCAAATGCGCAGAAGCTTCCGAAAAACCTTAAATCGCATGCATTTAAGCAAAAAAATTTTTTGGTCAATTTTTTTGGAAAGAGGTACCCCTTGGCAAAAAATCAATTTTTTGGTTGAAACACAATTTTACCCAATTTTAGCCAAAAGGCGTTTATTTCTAATAAGTAAGTATTGAAAGGAGTTTAAAATGCGCAGAAGCTTCCGAAAAACCTTAAATCGCATGCATTTAAGCAAAAAAATTTTTTGGTCAATTTTTTTGGAAAGAGGCAAAAAATTGGCAAAAAATCAATTTTTTGGTTGAAACACAATTTTACCCAATTTTAGCCAAAAGGCGTTTATTTCTAATAAGTAAGTATTGAAAGGAGTTTAAAATGCGCAGAAGCTTCCGAAAAACCTTAAATCGCATGCATTTAAGCAAAAAAATTTTTTGGTCAATTTTTTTGGAAAGAGGTACCCCTTGGCAAAAAATCAATTTTTTGGTTGAAACACAATTTTACCCAATTTTAGCCAAAAGGCGTTTATTTCTAATAAGTAAGTATTGAAAGGAGTTTCAAATGCGCAGAAGCTTCCGAAAAACCTTAAATCGCATGCATTTAAGCAAAAAAATTTTTTGGTAAATTTTTTTGGAAAGAGGTACCCCTTGGCAAAAAATCAATTTTTTGGTTGAAACACAATTTTACCCAATTTTAGCCAAAAGGCGTTTATTTCTAATAAGTAAGTATTGAAAGGAGTTTCAAATGCGCAGAAGCTTCCGAAAAACCTCAAATCGCAAGCATTTAAGCAAAAAAATTTTTTGGTCAATTTTTTTTGGCAAAAAATCAATTTTTTGGTTGAAACACAATTTTACCCAATTTTAGCCAAAAGGCGTTTATTTCTAATAAGTAAGTATTGAAAGGAGTTTCAAATGCGCAGAAGCTTCCGAAAAACCTTAAAGCGCATGCATTTAAGCAAAAAAATTTTTTGGTCAATTTTTTGGTTGAAACACAATTTTACCCAATTTTAGCCAAAAGGCGTTTATTTCTAATAAGTAAGTATTGAAAGGAGTTTCAAATGCGCAGAAGCTTCCGAAAAACCTCAAATCGCATGCATTTAAGCAAAAAAATTTTATGTTCAATTTTTTTGGAAAGAGGTACCCCTTGGCAAAAAATCAAATTTTTGGTTGAAACACAATTTTACCCAATTTTAGCCAAAAGGCGTTTATTTCTAATAAGTAAGTATTGAAAGGAGTTTCAAATGCGCAGAAGCTTCCGAAAAACCTTAAATCGCATGCATTTAAGCAAAAAAATTTTTTGGTCAATTTTTTTGGAAAGAGGTACCCCTTGGCAAAAAATCAATTTTTTGGTTGAAACACAATTTTACCCAATTTTAGCCAAAAGGCGTTTATTTCTAATAAGTAAGTATTGAAAGGAGTTTCAAATGCGCAGAAGCTTCCGAAAAACCTCAAATCGCATGCATTTAAGCAAAAAAATTTTTTGGTCAATTTTTTTGGAAAGAGGTACCCCTTGGCAAAAAATCAATTTTTTGGTTGAAACACAATTTTACCCAATTTTAGCCAAAAGGCGTTTATTTCTAATAAGTAAGTATTGAAAGGAGTTTCAAATGCGCAGAAGCTTCCGAAAAACCTTAAATCGCATGCATTTAAGCAAAAAAATTTTTTGGTCAATTTTTTTGGAAAGAGGTACCCCTCGGCAAAAAATCAATTTTTTGGTTGAAACACAATTTTACCCAATTTTAGCCAAAAGGCGTTTATTTCTAATAAGTAAGTATTGAAAGGAGTTTCAAATGCGCAGAAGCTTCCGAAAAACCTTAAATCGCATGCATTTAAGCAAAAAAATTTTTTGGTCAATTTTTTTGGAAAGAGGTACCCCTTGGCAAAAAATAAATTTTTTGGTTGAAACACAATTTTACCCAATTTTAGCCAAAAGGCGTTTATTTCTAATAAGTAAGTATTGAAAGGAGTTTCAAATGCGCAGAAGCTTCCGAAAAACCTTAATTCGCATGCATTTAAGCAAAAAAATTTTTTGGTCAATTTTTTTGGAAAGAGGTACCCCTTGGCAAAAAATCAATTTTTTGGTTGAAACACAATTTTACCCAATTTTAGCCAAAAGGCGTTTATTTCTAATAAGTAAGTATTGAAAGGAGTTTCAAATGCGCAGAAGCTTCCGAAAAACCTTAAATCGCATGCATTTAAGCAAAAAAATTTTTTGGTCAATTTTTTTGGAAAGAGGTACCCCTTGGCAAAAAATCAATTTTTTGGTTGAAACACAATTTTACCCAATTTTAGCCAAAAGGCGTTTATTTCTAATAAGTAAGTATTGAAAGGAGTTTCAAATGCGCAGAAGCTTCCGAAAAACCTCAAATCGCATGCATTTAAGCAAAAAAATTTTTTGGTCAATTTTTTTGGAAAGAGGTACCCCTTGGCAAAAAATCAATTTTTTGGTTGAAACACAATTTTACCCAATTTTAGCCAAAAGGCGTTTATTTCTAATAAGTAAGTATTGAAAGGAGTTTCAAATGCGCAGAAGCTTCCGAAAAACCTTAAATCGCATGCATTTAAGCTTCCGAAAAACCTTAAATCGCATGCATTTAAGCAAAAAAATTTTTTGGTCAATTTTTTTGGAAAGAGGTACCCCTTGGCAAAAAATCAATTTTTTGGTTGAAACACAATTTTACCCAATTTTAGCCAAAAGGCGTTTATTTCTAATAAGTAAGTATTGAAAGGAGTTTCAAATGCGCAGAAGCTTCCGAAAAACCTCAAATCGCATGCATTTAAGCAAAAAAATTTTTTGGTCAATTTTTTGGTTGAAACACAATTTTACCCAATTTTAGCCAAAAGGCGTTTATTTCTAATAAGTAAGTATTGAAAGGAGTTTCAAATGCGCAGAAGCTTCCGAAAAACCTCAAATCGCATGCATTTAAGCAAAAAAAATTTTTTGGTCAATTTTTTTGGAAAGAGGTACCCCTTGGCAAAAAATCAATTTTTTGGTTGAAACACAATTTTACCCAATTTTAGCCAAAAGGCGTTTATTTCTAATAAGTAAGTATTGAAAGGAGTTTCAAATGCGCAGAAGCTTCCGAAACACCTTAAATCGCATGCATTTAAGCAAAAAAATTTTATGGTCAATTTTTTTGGAAAGAGGTACCCCTTGGCAAAAAATCAAATTTTTGGTTGAAACACAATTTTACCCAATTTTAGCCAAAAGGCGTTTATTTCTAATAAGTAAGTATTGAAAGGAGTTTCAAATGCGCAGAAGCTTCCGAAAAACCTTAAATCGCATGCATTTAAGCAAAAAAATTTTTTGGTCAATTTTTTTGGAAAGAGGTACCCCTTGGCAAAAAATAAATTTTTTGGTTGAAACACAATTTTACCCAATTTTAGCCAAAAGGCGTTTATTTCTAATAAGTAAGTATTGAAAGGAGTTTCAAATGCGCAGAAGCTTCCGAAAAACCTTAAATCGCATGCATTTAAGCAAAAAAATTTTTTGGTCAATTTTTTTGGAAAGAGGTACCCCTTGGCAAAAAATCAATTTTTTGGTTGAAACACAATTTTACCCAATTTTAGCCAAAAGGCGTTTATTTCTAATAAGTAAGTATTGAAAGGAGTTTCAAATGCGCAGAAGCTTCCGAAAAACCTTAAATCGCATGCATTTAAGCAAAAAAATTTTTTGGTCAATTTTTTTGGAAAGAGGTACCCCTTGGCAAAAAATCAATTTTTTGGTTGAAACACAATTTTACCCAATTTTAGCCAAAAGGCGTTTATTTCTAATAAGTAAGTATTGAAAGGAGTTTCAAATGCGCAGAAGCTTCCGAAAAACCTCAAATCGCATGCATTTAAGCAAAAAAATTTTTTGGTCAATTTTTTTGGAAAGAGGTACCCCTTGGCAAAAAATCAATTTTTTGGTTGAAACACAATTTTACCCAATTTTAGCCAAAAGGCGTTTATTTCTAATAAGTAAGTATTGAAAGGAGTTTCAAATGCGCAGAAGCTTCCGAAAAACCTTAAATCGCATGCATTTAAGCAAAAAAATTTTTTGGTCAATTTTTTTGGAAAGAGGTACCCCTTGGCAAAAAATCAATTTTTTGGTTGAAACACAATTTTACCCAATTTTAGCCAAAAGGCGTTTATTTCTAATAAGTAAGTATTGAAAGGAGTTTCAAATGCGCAGAAGCTTCCGAAAAACCTCAAATCGCATGCATTTAAGCAAAAAAATTTTTTGGTCAATTTTTTTGGAAAGAGGTACCCCTTGGCAAAAAATCAATTTTTTGGTTGAAACACAATTTTACCCAATTTTAGCCAAAAGGCGTTTATTTCTAATAAGTAAGTATTGAAAGGAGTTTCAAATGCGCAGAAGCTTCCGAAAAACCTTAAATCGCATGCATTTAAGCAAAAAAATTTTTTGGTCAATTTTTTTGGAAAGAGGTACCCCTTGGCAAAAAATCAATTTTTTGGTTGAAACACAATTTTACCCAATTTTAGCCAAAAGGCGTTTATTTCTAATAAGTAAGTATTGAAAGGAGTTTCAAATGCGCAGAAGCTTCCGAAAAACCTTAAATCGCATGCATTTAAGCCAAAAAATTTTTTGGTCAATTTTTTTGGAAAGAGGTACCACTTGGCAAATAATCAATTTTTTGGTTGAAACACAATTTTACCCAATTTTAGCCAAAAGGCGTTTATTTCTAATAAGTAAGTATTGAAAGGAGTTTCAAATGCGCAGAAGCTTCCGAAAAACCTTAAATCGCATGCATTTAAGCAAAAAAATTTTTTGGTAAATTTTTTTGGAAAGAGGTACCCCTTGGCAAAAAATCAATTTTTTGGTTGAAACACAATTTTACCCAATTTTAGCCAAAAGGCGTTTATTTCTAATAAGTAAGTATTGAAAGGAGTTTCAAATGCGCAGAAGCTTCCGAAAAACCTCAAATCGCATGCATTTAAGCAAAAAAATTTTTTGGTCAATTTTTTTGGAAAGAGGTACCCCTTGGCAAAAAATCAATTTTTTGGTTGAAACACAATTTTACCCAATTTTAGCCAAAAGGCGTTTATTTCTAATAAGTAAGTATTGAAAGGAGTTTCAAATGCGCAGAAGCTTCCGAAAAACCTTAAATCGCATGCATTTAAGCAAAAAAATTTTTTGGTCAATTTTTTTGGAAAGAGGTACCCCTTGGCAAAAAATCAATTTTTTGGTTGAAACACAATTTTACCCAATTTTAGCCAAAAGGCGTTTATTTCTAATAAGTAAGTATTGAAAGGAGTTTCAAATGCGCAGAAGCTTCCGAAAAACCTTAAATCGCATGCATTTAAGCAAAAAAATTTTTTGGTCAATTTTTTTGGAAAGAGGTACCCCTTGGCAAAAAATCAATTTTTTGGTTGAAACACAATTTTACCCAATTTTAGCCAAAAGGCGTTTATTTCTAATAAGTAAGTATTGAAAGGAGTTTCAAATGCGCAGAAGCTTCCGAAAAACCTTAAATCGCATGCATTTAAGCAAAAAAATTTTTTGGTCAATTTTTTTGGAAAGAGGTACCCCTTGGCAAAAAATCAATTTTTTGGTTGAAACACAATTTTACCCAATTTTAGCCAAAAGGCGTTTATTTCTAATAAGTAAGTATTGAAAGGAGTTTCAAATGCGCAGAAGCTTCCGAAAAACCTTAAATCGCATGCATTTAAGCAAAAAAATTTTTTGGTCAATTTTTTTGGAAAGAGGTACCCCTTGGCAAAAAATCAATTTTTTGGTTGAAACACAATTTTACCCAATTTTAGCCAAAAGGCGTTTATTTCTAATAAGTAAGTATTGAAAGGAGTTTCAAATGCGCAGAAGCTTCCGAAAAACCTTAAATCGCATGCATTTAAGCAAAAAAATTTTTTGGTCAATTTTTTTGGAAAGAGGTACCCCTTGGCAAAAAATCAATTTTTTGGTTGAAACACAATTTTACCCAATTTTAGCCAAAAGGCGTTTATTTCTAATAAGTAAGTATTGAAAGGAGTTTCAAATGCGCAGAAGCTTCCGAAAAACCTCAAATCGCATGCATTTAAGCAAAAAAATTTTTTGGTCAATTTTTTTGGAAAGAGGTACCCCTTGGCAAAAAATCAATTTTTTGGTTGAAACACAATTTTACCCAATTTTAGCCAAAAGGCGTTTATTTCTAATAAGTAAGTATTGAAAGGAGTTTCAAATGCGCAGAAGCTTCCGAAAAACCTTAAATCGCATGCATTTAAGCAAAAAAATTTTTTGGTCAATTTTTTTGGAAAGAGGTACCCCTTGGCAAAAAATCAATTTTTTGGTTGAAACACAATTTTACCCAATTTTAGCCAAAAGGCGTTTATTTCTAATAAGTAAGTATTGAAAGGAGTTTCAAATGCGCAGAAGCTTCCGAAAAACCTTAAATCGCATGCATTTAAGCCAAAAAATTTTTTGGTCAATTTTTTTGGAAAGAGGTACCACTTGGCAAATAATCAATTTTTTGGTTGAAACACAATTTTACCCAATTTTAGCCAAAAGGCGTTTATTTCTAATAAGTAAGTATTGAAAGGAGTTTCAAATGCGCAGAAGCTTCCGAAAAACCTTAAATCGCATGCATTTAAGCAAAAAAAATTTTTGGTAAATTTTTTTGGAAAGAGGTACCCCTTGGCAAAAAATCAATTTTTTGGTTGAAACACAATTTTACCCAATTTTAGCCAAAAGGCGTTTATTTCTAATAAGTAAGTATTGAAAGGAGTTTCAAATGCGCAGAAGCTTCCGAAAAACCTCAAATCGCATGCATTTAAGCAAAAAAATTTTTTGGTCAATTTTTTTGGCAAAAAATCAATTTTTTGGTTGAAACACAATTTTACCCAATTTTAGCCAAAAGGCGTTTATTTCTAATAAGTAAGTATTGAAAGGAGTTTCAAATGCGCAGAAGCTTCCGAAAAACCTTAAATCGCATGCATTTAAGCAAAAAAATTTTTTGGTCAATTTTTTTGGAAAGAGGTACCCCTTGGCAAAAAATCAATTTTTTGGTTGAAACACAATTTTACCCAATTTTAGCCAAAAGGCGTTTATTTCTAATAAGTAAGTATTGAAAGGAGTTTCAAATGCGCAGAAGCTTCCGAAAAACCTTAAATCGCATGCATTTAAGCAAAAAAATTTTTTGGTAAATTTTTTTGGAAAGAGGTACCCCTTGGCAAAAAATCAATTTTTTGGTTGAAACACAATTTTACCCAATTTTAGCCAAAAGGCGTTTATTTCTAATAAGTAAGTATTGAAAGGAGTTTCAAATGCGCAAAAGCTTCCGAAAAACCTTAAATCGCATGCATTTAAGCAAAAAAATTTTTTTGGTCAATTTTTTTGGAAAGAGGTACCCCTTGGCAAAAAATCAATTTTTTGGTTGAAACACAATTTTACCCAATTTTAGCCAAAAGGCGTTTATTTCTAATAAGTAAGTATTGAAAGGAGTTTCAAATGCGCAGAAGCTTCCGAAAAACCTTAAATCGCATGCATTTAAGCAAAAAAATTTTTTGGTCAATTTTTTTGGAAAGAGGTACCCCTTGGCAAAAAATCAATTTTTTGGTTGAAACACAATTTTACCCAATTTTAGCCAAAAGGCGTTTATTTCTAATAAGTAAGTATTGAAAGGAGTTTCAAATGCGCAGAAGCTTCCGAAGAACCTTAAATCGCATGCATTTAAGCAAAAAAATTTTTTGGTCAATTTTTTTGGAAAGAGGTACCCCTTGGCAAAAAATCAATTTTTTGGTTGAAACACAATTTTACCCAATTTTAGCCAAAAGGCGTTTATTTCTAATAAGTAAGTATTGAAAGGAGTTTCAAATGCGCAGAAGCTTCCGAAAAACCTTAAATCGCATGCATTTAAGCAAAAAAATTTTTTGGTCAATTTTTTTGGAAAGAGGTACCCCTTGGCAAAAAATCAATTTTTTGGTTGAAACACAATTTTACCCAATTTTAGCCAAAAGGCGTTTATTTCTAATAAGTAAGTATTGAAAGGAGTTTCAAATGCGCAGAAGCTTCCGAAAAACCTTAAATCGCATGCATTTAAGCAAAAAAAATTTTTGGTCAATTTTTTTGGAAAGAGGTACCCCTTTGCAAAAAATCCATTTTTTGGTTGAAACACAATTTTACCCAATTTTAGCCAAAAGGCGTTTATTTCTAATAAGTAAGTATTGAAAGGAGTTTCAAATGCGCAGAAGCTTCCGAAAAACCTTAAATCGCATGCATTTAAGCAAAAAAATTTTTTGGTAAATTTTTTTGGAAAGAGGTACCCCTTTGCAAAAAATCAATTTTTTGGTTGAAACACAATTGTACCCAATTTTAGCCAAAAGGCGTTTATTTCTAATAAGTAAGTATTGAAAGGAGTTTCAAATGCGCAGAAGCTTCCGAAAAACCTTAAATCGCATGCATTTGAGCAAAAAAATTTTTTGGTCAATTTTTTTGGAAAGAGGTACCCCTTTGCAAAAAATCAATTTTTTGGTTGAAACACAATTTTACCCAATTTTAGCCAAAATGCGTTTATTTCTAATAAGTAAGTATTGAAAGGAGTTTCAAATGCGCAGAAGCTTCCGAAAAACCTTAAATCGCATGCATTTAAGCAAAAAAATTTTTTGGTCAATTTTTTTGGAAAGAGGTACCCCTTGGCAAAAAATCAATTTTTTGGTTGAAACACAATTTTACCCAATTTTAGCCAAAAGGCGTTTATTTCTAATAAGTAAGTATTGAAACGAGTTCCAAATGCGCAGAAGCTTCCGAAGAACCTTAAATCGCATGAATTTAAGCAAAAAATTTTTTTGGTCAATTTTTTTTGGAAAGAGGTACCCCTTGGCAAAAAATCAATTTTTTGGTTGAAACACAATTTTACCCAATTTTAGCCAAAAGGCGTTTATTTCTAATAAGTAAGTATTGAAAGGAGTTTCAAATGCGCAGAAGCTTCCGAAAAACCTTAAATCGCATGCATTTAAGCAAAAAAAATTTTTGGTAAATTTTTTTGGAAAGAGGTACCCCTTGGCAAAAAATCAATTTTTTGGTTGAAACACAATTTTACCCAATTTTAGCCAAAAGGCGTTTATTTCTAATAAGTAAGTATTGAAAGGAGTTTCAAATGCGCAGAAGCTTCCGAAAAACCTTAAATCGCATGCATTTAAGCAAAAAAATTTTTTGGTCAATTTTTTTGGAAAGAGGTACCCCTTTGCAAAAAATCCATTTTTTGGTTGAAACACAATTTTACCCAATTTTAGCCAAAAGGCGTTTATTTCTAATAAGTAAGTATTGAAAGGAGTTTCAAATGCGCAGAAGCTTCCGAAAAACCTTAAATCGCATGCATTTAAGCAAAAAAATTTTTTGGTAAATTTTTTTGGAAAGAGGTACCCCTTTGCAAAAAATCAATTTTTTGGTTGAAACACAATTGTACCCAATTTTAGCCAAAAGGCGTTTATTTCTAATAAGTAAGTATTGAAAGGAGTTTCAAATGCGCAGAAGCTTCCGAAAAACCTTAAATCGCATGCATTTGAGCAAAAAAATTTTTTGGTCAATTTTTTTGGAAAGAGGTACCCCTTTGCAAAAAATCAATTTTTTGGTTGAAACACAATTTTACCCAATTTTAGCCAAAAGGCGTTTATTTCTAATAAGTAAGTATTGAAAGGAGTTTCAAATGCGCAGAAGCTTCCGAAAAACCTTAAATCGCATGCATTTAAGCAAAAAAATTTTTTGGTCAATTTTTTTGGAAAGAGGTACCCCTTTGCAAAAAATCCATTTTTTGGTTGAAACACAATTTTACCCAATTTTAGCCAAAAGGCGTTTATTTCTAATAAGTAAGTATTGAAAGGAGTTTCAAATGCGCAGAAGCTTCCGAAAAACCTTAAATCGCATGCATTTAAGCAAAAAAATTTTTTGGTCAATTTTTTTGGAAAGAGGTACCCCTTTGCAAAAAATCCATTTTTTGGTTGAAACACAATTTTACCCAATTTTAGCCAAAAGGCGTTTATTTCTAATAAGTAAGTATTGAAAGGAGTTTCAAATGCGCAGAAGCTTCCGAAAAACCTTAAATCGCATGCATTTAAGCAAAAAAATTTTTTGGTCAATTTTTTTGGAAAGAGGTACCCTTTGGCAAAAAAATCAATTTTTTGGTTGAAACACAATTTTACCCAATTTTAGCCAAAAGGCGTTTATTTCTAATAAGTAAGTATTGAAAGGAGTTTCAAATGCGCAGAAGCTTCCGAAAAACCTTAAATCGCATGCATTTAAGCAAAAAAATTTTTTGGTCAATTTTTTTGGAAAAAATCAATTTTTTGGTTGAAACACAATTTTACCCAATTTTAGCCAAAAGGCGTTTATTTCTAATAAGTAAGTATTGAAAGGAGTTTCAAATGCGCAGAAGCTTCCGAAAAACCTTAAATCGCATGCATTTAAGCAAAAAAATTTTTTGGTCAATTTTTTTGGAAAGAGGTACCCCTTTGCAAAAAATCAATTTTTTGGTTGAAACACAATTTTACCCAATTTTAGCCAAAAGGCGTTTATTTCTAATAAGTAATATTAAAAGGAGTTTCAAATGCGCAGAAGCTTCCGAAAATCCTTAAATCGCATGCATTTAAGCAAAAAAATTTTTTGGTCAATTTTTTTGGAAAGAGGTACCCCTTGGCAAAAAATCAATTTTTTGGTTAAAACACAATTTTACCCAATTTTAGCCAAAAGGCGTTTATTTCTAATAAGTAAGTATTGAAAGGAGTTTCAAATGCGCAGAAGTTTCCGAAAAACCTTAAATCGCATGCATTTAAGCAAAAACATTTTTTGGTCAATTTTTTTGGAAAGAGGTACATTTAAGCAAAAAAATTTTTTGGTCAATTTTTTTGGAAAGAGGTACCCCTTTGCAAAAAATCAATTTTTTGGTTGAAACACAATTTTACTAAATTTTAGCCAAAAGGCGTTTATTTCTAATAAGTAAGTATTGAAAGGAGTTTCAAATGCGCAGAAGCTTCCGAAAAACCTTAAATCGCATGCATTTAAGCAAAAAAATTTTTTGGTCAATTTTTTTGGAAAGAGGTACCCCTTGGCAAAAAAATCAATTTTTTGGTTGAAACACAATTTTACCCAATTTTAGCCAAAAGGCGTTTATTTCTAATAAGTAAGTATTGAAAGGAGTTTCAAAAGCGCAGAAGCTTCCGAAAAACCTTAAATCGCATGCATTTAAGCAAAAAAATTTTTTGGTCAATTTTTTTGGAAAGAGGTACCCCTTGGCAAAAAAATCAATTTTTTGGTTGAAACACAATTTACCCAATTTTAGCCAAAAGGCGTTTATTTCTAATAAGTAAGTATTGAAAGGAGTTTCAAATGCGCAGAAGCTTCCGAAAAACCTTAAATCGCATGCATTTAAGCAAAAAAATTTTTTGGTCAATTTTTTTGGAAAGAGGTACCCCTTTGCAAAAAATCAATTTTTTGGTTGAAACACAATTTTAGCCAAAAGGGGTTTATTTCTAATAAGTAAGTATTGAAAGGAGTTTCAAATGCGCAGAAGCTTCCGAAAAACCTTAAATCGCATGCATTTAAGCAAAAAAATTTTTTGGTCAATTTTTTTGGAAAGAGGTACCCCTTTGCAAAAAATCAATTTTTTGGTTGAAACACAATTTTCCCCAATTTTAGCCAAAAGGCGTTTATTTCTAATAAGTAAGTATTGAAAGGAGTTTCAAATGCGCAGAAGCTTCCGAAAAACCTTAAATCGCATGCATTTAAGCAAAAAAATTTTTTGGTAAATTTTTTTGGAAAGAGGTAACCCTTTGCAAAAAATCCATTTTTTGGTTGAAACACAATTTTACCCAATTTTAGGCAAAAGGCGTTTATTTCTAATAAGTAAGTATTGAAAGGAGTTTCAAATGCGCAGAAGCTTCCGAAAAACCTTAAATCGCATGCATTTAAGCAAAAAAATTTTTCGGTAAATTTTTTTGGAAAGAGGTACCCCTTTGCAAAAAATCAATTTTTTGGTTGAAACACAATTTTACCCAATTTTAGCCAAAAGGCGTTTATTTCTAATAAGTAAGTATTGAAAGGAGTTTCAAATGCGCAGAAGCTTCCGAAAAACCTTAAATCGCATGCATTTAAGCAAAAAAATTTTTTGGTCAATTTTTTTGGAAAGAGGTACCCCTTTGCAAAAAATCAATTTTTTGGTTGAAACACAATTTTACCCAATTTTAGCCAAAAGGCGTTTATTTCTAATAAGTAAGTATTGAAAGGAGTTTCAAATGCGCAGAAGCTTCCGAAAAACCTTAAATCGCATGCATTTAAGCAAAAAAATTTTTTGGTCAATTTTTTTGGAAAGAGGTACCCCTTTGCAAAAAATCAATTTTTTGGTTGAAACACAATTTTACCCAATTTTAGCCAAAAGGCGTTTATTTCTAATAAGTAAGTATTGAAAGGAGTTTCAAATGCGCAGAAGCTTCCGAAAAACCTTAAATCGCATGCATTTAAGCAAAAAAATTTTTTGGTAAATTTTTTTGGAAAGAGGTACCCCTTTGCAAAAAATCAATTTTTTGGTTGAAACACAATTTTACCCAATTTTAGCCAAAAGGCGTTTATTTCTAATAAGTAAGTATTGAAAGGAGTTTCAAATGCGCAGAAGCTTCCGAAAAACCTTAAATCGCATGCATTTAAGCAAAAAAATTTTTTGGTCAATTTTTTTGGAAAGAGGTACCCCTTTGCAAAAAATCAATTTTTTGGTTGAAACACAATTTTACCCAATTTTAGCCAAAAGGCGTTTATTTCTAATAAGTAAGTATTGAAAGGAGTTTCAAATGCGCAGAAGCTTCCGAAAAACCTTAAATCGCATGCATTCAAGCAAAAATATTTTTTGGTCAATTTTTTTGGAAAGAGGTACCCCTTTGCAAAAAATCAATTTTTTGGTTGAAACACAATTTTACCCAATTTTAGCCAAGAGGCGTTTATTTCTAATAAGTAAGTATTGAAAGGAGTTTCAAATGCGCAGAAGCTTCCGAAAAACCTTAAATCGCATGCATTTAAGCAAAAAAATTTTTTGGTCAATTTTTTGGAAAGAGGTACCCCTTTGCAAAAAATCAATTTTTTGGTTGAAACACAATTTTACCCAATTTTAGCCAAAAGGCGTTTATTTCTAATAAGTAAGTATTGAAAGGAGTTTCAAATGCGCAGAAGCTTCCGAAAAACCTTAAATCGCATGCATTTAAGCAAAAAAATTTTTTGGTCAATTTTTTTGGAAAGAGGTACCCCTTGGCAAAAAATCAATTTTTTGGTTGAAACACAATTTTACCCAATTTTAGCCAAAAGGCGTTTATTTCTAATAAATAAGTATTGAAAGGAGTTTCAAATGCGCAGAAGCTTCCGAAAAACCTTAAATCGCATGCATTTAAGCAAAAAAATTTTTTGGTAAATTTTTTTGGAAAGAGGTACCCCTTGGCAAAAAATCAATTTTTTGGTTGAAACACAATTTTACCCAATTTTAGCCAAAAGGCGTTTATTTCTAATAAGTAAGTATTGAAAGGAGTTTCAAATGCGCAGAAGCTTCCGAAAAACCTTAAATCGCATGCATTTAAGCAAAAAAATTTTTTGGTCAATTTTTTTGGAAAGAGGTACCCCTTTGCAAAAAATCAATTTTTTGGTTGAAACACAATTTTACCCAATTTTAGCCAAAAGGCGTTTATTTCTAATAAGTAAGTATTGAAAGGAGTTTCAAATGCGCAGAAGCTTCCGAAAAACCTTAAATCGCATGCATTCAAGCAAAAATATTTTTTGGTCAATTTTTTTGGAAAGAGGTACCCCTTTGCAAAAAATCAATTTTTTGGTTGAAACACAATTTTACCCAATTTTAGCCAAGAGGCGTTTATTTCTAATAAGTAAGTATTGAAAGGAGTTTCAAATGCGCAGAAGCTTCCGAAAAACCTTAAATCGCATGCATTTAAGCAAAAAAATTTTTTGGTCAATTTTTTGGAAAGAGGTACCCCTTTGCAAAAAATCAATTTTTTGGTTGAAACACAATTTTACCCAATTTTAGCCAAAAGGCGTTTATTTCTAATAAGTAAGTATTGAAAGGAGTTTCAAATGCGCAGAAGCTTCCGAAAAACCTTAAATCGCATGCATTTAAGCAAAAAAATTTTTTGGTCAATTTTTTTGGAAAGAGGTACCCCTTGGCAAAAAATCAATTTTTTGGTTGAAACACAATTTTACCCAATTTTAGCCAAAAGGCGTTTATTTCTAATAAGTAAGTATTGAAAGGAGTTTCAAATGCGCAGAAGCTTCCGAAAAACCTTAAATCGCATGCATTTAAGCAAAAAAATTTTTTGGTCAATTTTTTTGGAAAGAGGTACCCCTTTGCAAAAAATCAATTTTTTGGTTGAAACACAATTTTACCCAATTTTAGCCAAAAGGCGTTTATTTCTAATAAATAAGTATTGAAAGGAGTTTCAAATGCGCAGAAGCTTCCGAAAAACCTTAAATCGCATGCATTCAAGCAAAAATATTTTTTGGTAAATTTTTTTGGAAAGAGGTACCCCTTTGCAAAAAATCAATTTTTTGGTTGAAACACAATTTTACCCAATTTTAGCCAAGAGGCGTTTATTTCTTATAAGTAAGTATTGAAAGGAGTTTCAAATGCGCAGAAGCTTCCGAAAAACCTTAAATCGCATGCATTCAAGCAAAAATATTTTTTGGTAAATTTTTTTGGAAAGAGGTACCCCTTGGCAAAAAATCAATTTTTTGGTTGAAACACAATTTTACCCAATTTTAGCCAAAAGGCGTTTATTTCTAATAAGTAAGTATTGAAAGGAGTTTCAAATGCGCAGAAGCTTCCGAAAAACCTTAAATCGCATGCATTTAAGCAAAAAAATTTTTTGGTCAATTTTTTTGGAAAGAGGTACCCCTTGGCAAAAAATCAATTTTTTGGTTGAAACACAATTTTACCCAATTTTAGCCAAAAGGCGTTTATTTCTAATAAGTAAGTATTGAAAGGAGTTTCAAATGCGCAGAAGCTTCCGAAAAACCTTAAATCGCATGCATTTAAGCAAAAAAATTTTTTGGTCAATTTTTTGGAAAGAGGTACCCCTTTGCAAAAAATTAATTTTTTGGTTGAAACACAATTTTACCCAATTTTAGCCAAAAGGCGTTTATTTCTAATAAGTAAGTATTGAAAGGAGTTTCAAATGCGCAGAAGCTTCCGAAAAACCTTAAATCGCATGCATTTAAGCAAAAAAATTTTTTGGTCAATTTTTTTGGAAAGAGGTACCCCTTTGCAAAAAATCAATTTTTTGGTTGAAACACAATTTTACCCAATTTTAGCCAAAAGGCGTTTATTTCTAATAAGTAAGTATTGAAAGGAGTTTCAAATGCGCAGAAGCTTCCGAAAAACCTTAAATCGCATGCATTCAAGCAAAAATATTTTTTGGTAAATTTTTTTGGAAAGAGGTACCCCTTTGCAAAAAATCAATTTTTTGGTTGAAACACAATTTTACCCAATTTTAGCCAAGAGGCGTTTATTTCTTATAAGTAAGTATTGAAAGGAGTTTCAAATGCGCAGAAGCTTCCGAAAAACCTTAAATCGCATGCATTCAAGCAAAAATATTTTTTGGTAAATTTTTTTGGAAAGAGGTACCCCTTGGCAAAAAATCAATTTTTTGGTTGAAACACAATTTTACCCAATTTTAGCCAAAAGGCGTTTATTTCTAATAAGTAAGTATTGAAAGGAGTTTCAAATGCGCAGAAGCTTCCGAAAAACCTTCAATCGCATGCATTTAAGCAAAAAAATTTTTTGGTCAATTTTTTTAGAAAGAGGTACCCCTTGGCAAAAAATCAATTTTTTGGTTGAAACACAATTTTACCCAATTTTAGCCAAAAGGCGTTTATTTCTAATAAGTAAGTATTGAAAGGAGTTTCAAATGCGCAGAAGCTTCCGAAAAACCTTAAATCGCATGCATTTAAGCAAAAAATTTTTTTTGGAAATTTTTTTGGAAAGAGGTACCCCTTGGCAAAAAAATCAATTTTTTGGTTGAAACACAATTTTACCCAATTTTAGCCAAAAGGCGTTTATTTCTAATAAGTAAGTATTGAAAGGAGTTTCAAATGCGCAGAAGCTTCCGAAAAACCTTAAATCGCATGCATTTTAGCAAAAAAATTTTTTGGTAAATTTTTTTGGAAAGAGGTACCCCTTTGCAAAAAATCAATTTTTTGGTTGAAACACAATTTTACCCAATTTTAGCCAAAAGGCGTTTATTTCTAATAAGTAAGTATTGAAAGGAGTTTCAAATGCGCAGAAGCTTCCGAAAAACCTTAAATCGCATGCATTTAAGCAAAAAAATTTTTTGGTCAATTTTTTTGGAAAGAGGTACCCCTTTGCAAAAAATCAATTTTTTGGTTGAAACACAATTTTACCCAATTTTAGCCAAAAGGCGTTTATTTCTAATAAGTAAGTATTGAAAGGAGTTTCAAATGCGCAGAAGCTTCCGAAAAACCTTAAATCGCATGCATTCAAGCAAAAATATTTTTTGGTAAATTTTTTTGGAAAGAGGTACCCCTTTGCAAAAAATCAATTTTTTGGTTGAAACACAATTTTACCCAATTTTAGCCAAGAGGCGTTTATTTCTTATAAGTAAGTATTGAAAGGAGTTTCAAATGCGCAGAAGCTTCCGAAAAACCTTAAATCGCATGCATTCAAGCAAAAATATTTTTTGGTAAATTTTTTTGGAAAGAGGTACCCCTTGGCAAAAAATCAATTTTTTGGTTGAAACACAATTTTACCCAATTTTAGCCAAAAGGCGTTTATTTCTAATAAGTAAGTATTGAAAGGAGTTTCAAATGCGCAGAAGCTTCCGAAAACCCTTAAATCGCATGCATTTAAGCAAAAAAATTTTTTGGTCAATTTTTTTGGAAAGAGGTACCCCTTGGCAAAAAATCAATTTTTTGGTTGAAACACAATTTTACCCAATTTTAGCCAAAAGGCGTTTATTTCTAATAAGTAAGTATTGAAAGGAGTTTCAAATGCGCAGAAGCTTCCGAAAAACCTTCAATCGCATGCATTTAAGCAAAAAAATTTTTTGGTCAATTTTTTTAGAAAGAGGTACCCCTTGGCAAAAAATCAATTTTTTGGTTGAAACACAATTTTACCCAATTTTAGCCAAAAGGCGTTTATTTCTAATAAGTAAGTATTGAAAGGAGTTTCAAATGCGCAGAAGCTTCCGAAAAACCTTAAATCACATGCATTTAAGCAAAAAAATTTTTTGGTCAATTTTTTTGGAAAGAGGTACCCCTTGGCAAAAAATCAATTTTTTGGTTGAAACACAATTTTACCCAATTTTAGCCAAAAGGCGTTTATTTCTAATAAGTAAGTATTGAAAGGAGTTTCAAATGCGCAGAAGCTTCCGAAAAACATTAAATCGCATGCATTTTAGCAAAAAAAATTTTTGGTCAATTTTTTTGGAAAGAGGTACCCCTTGGCAAAAAATCAATTTTTTGGTTGAAACACAATTTTACCCAATTTTAGCCAAAAGGCGTTTATTTCTAATAAGTAAGTATTGAAAGGAGTTTCAAATGCGCAGAAGCTTCCGAAAAACCTTAAATCGCATACATTTAAGCAAAAAAATTTTTTGGTCAATTTTTTTGGAAAGAGGTACCCCTTGGCAAAAAATCAATTTTTTGGTTGAAACACAATTTTACCAATTTTAGCCAAAAGGCGTTTATTTCTAATAAGTAAGTATTGAAAGGAGTTTCAAATGCGCAGAAGCTTCCGAAAACCCTTAAATCGCATGCATTTAAGCAAAAAAATTTTTTGGTCAATTTTTTTGGAAAGAGGTACCCCTTGGCAAAAAATCAATTTTTTGGTTGAAACACAATTTTACCCAATTTTAGCCAAAAGGCGTTTATTTCTAATAAGTAAGTATTGAAAGGAGTTTCAAATGCGCAGAAGCTTCCGAAAAACCTTAAATCGCATGCATTTAAGCAAAAAAATTTTTTGGTCAATTTTTTTGGAAAGAGGTACCCCTTGGCAAAAAATCAATTTTTTGGTTGAAACACAATTTTACCCAATTTTAGCCAAAAGGCGTTTATTTCTAATAAGTAAGTATTGAAAGGAGTTTCAAATGCGCAGAAGCTTCCGAAAAACCTTAAATCGCATGCATTTAAGCAAAACAATTTTTTGGTAAATTTTTTTGGCAAGGGGTTGTATTATTATTCCCTTATGTATTTGGCTTTGCCCAAATCGATTTTTTGGTTGAAACACAATTTTACTCAAGACCTTCCTGTTTATTTCTAATAAAGATGCATTACATGGATTTTAAGTTGTCAAGAAAATTTCAAAAAACCTTAAAAGCTTTTCGCTAATTTTGCAAAAATCGATTTTTTTTCTTGTATTGATATCAACATCCGTAAATATATTAGCCGATCTAAATATTTTACACATTTTGGATATTCTTACATGCGCGTCACCAACAACATATGTAGACGCACATATGCAGTTCTTTCTAGCAGAGTTTCGTATTTTAATGTAACTGTATTCTATTTTTATGACAGTAACGATTTTTTTTAGTGCATTACCCGCATCAAATTATAATTTGATCTATGTATTATAAAACCTCCAAAAATGGTTATATAATGTAACAAGTCGTTAGCTATGTACCAAATATTTTACATTCTGTGCTATTCAATGAATTTAGAAAAGCCAACAAGTGCTAAGCAAAAGGATCCTTTCACAAACTATAATAAAAGAAACCCAAACTCATTATGAAAATATGAGCATAAATAGTCACTGTACACTCATAACTAAAAGTAAACAGTTAGTAACTGGCAGAAGAAAAGAAAAAAACTTAAATATATAAAAATATGACAAAGGGCGAAAAAAAAATTATGCAAAAAAATAAAAGCGGAATGTAGGAACATAAAAACAAACTAGTGACTTAATTTGCATATATAACACTCTAAGGGAATAATAATAATAATACAACAGAAACACAAGTGTTCGGGTACGTGAGTATGTATGCGTGCAAGTGTGGACGTAAGCAAAGGGGAATAGAAAATAAAATAACGGCTAAAATGATAAAATTCTCTAAAGGACCAAAATGTTTTATTCGAGCGGGTATCTCTTGGATAGTGTGTAGCCACACAAACACACATGGCCATAAAGTATAGTGTGTTTTGGTCGAAATTGTCCTATTTGCCATTTTTAATTTAAACGAATATGACAGCTGACTATTAGAAATTGATAGCTAATCACATCAGTAAATGGTAATAATTAAATTATTCAGAAATCGCCATCTTTCAATTAAACAATTAATTCAAACCAATAATAAATTTATGTATCTAAAAAATATACATATATATTACAATATGACATAAATATATAATACAAGTGTATATACTGCGCTATTAACTAAAATTTACATTTTGTCATATACGATAATTTCCCACAAAAAGCGAAGACCTACTCGCCAATTTATTGTAAATAAACTAACTAAAATATATAGCAACAAAACTGAATATACATTGTTTAAAAGTATATAAATTATACTATTTAAAGGACAGGAATATATTTAATATACGAACACACACACAAGCTGTTATACATTAACCCAAAACCTCTTACACACAGATACTCGTAGAGATATAAAGTACTCAAGCGCTCATGTTACGTACACATTTTGGCCAAATTTATACGTAGATGTTAGCATTTGTGCGTGTATGGCCTGTTAGAGAGTAAAACCAGTCGCTATGGAAGAAATTTATAATGAAAATTAAAAATAAACTAGGCCATCTGTTGGGAATGTTGTTAGCTATTTCCTGCTAGCCAAAAACTTTTATTTTTATTTTTTTGTTATTGTTAATGGCTTTAGAAATATATAACAAAAACACCAATTAGAAAAATTACTCATCTATACGTGGGTTAGTAAATAACTTAATAAAATAAAATAATGGACAAAATTTTGGTTTTGGATATAGAAAAAGAAAATGATGCATTAAATACAAACGCACAATAAATCAACTGGGTACAGTTTTGTATCGATTAACTACTGGTGAACGGATGGTGCCTTTTGTTGTGATGTACTGGAATTTGCAGGGTGTGTTTAATTAAAATATTAAGTTTTTAACTAACAAGAAACAGTATGAGTTTTAATATTTTTTGGTCCCTCATGTATTGGCATCTTGCTAATTTAACGCAGAAGTTACAAATTTTAAATTTGTTGGAATATTATTTCTGAAACCAACAGAATTTACTTGATTGAAAGCAATATTAAATTAATAAAAAAAAGAAATTATTTCTATATTTTGCACATAAATTTCTAATTAATAATATATTCTTTTTCAGGAAAAAACAAAAATTATTTTTCAAGGACTTCCTCTTTATGATTTATAATAATTTTTAAAAATGCAGTGCAGCATTTGTAGGAAAAAAAATCAATGAGTGTTCGAACTCACGGGCGATGTGTTAACACCTTTTTGTTTATTTATTTTATATTAAACCCACAAAAAACAAAGAGAATGCAAAGCAACAGACAAATGTACATACATACATTGTTATGTTTGTACATAAGCTACATACGTTGCTGTCTTGCTATCTCATTTTTATATATGTACGTATAACCACGTCACTATTCTCTTTGCTATGCATAAGACAAAACCGAAGATCAACATGAAACACTTTTTTAATATTACTCCAAATTAATACTCCGAATTAAAACACTTAAATCTCCGCTCGCCGATATCGGATCGCCTTAATTTTTGACCTAAACTCTTCGTCGAAACCCGCACTAGCGTTTTAATCCAAAAATTAATAAAATCGGCTATGAATTGCCGGAGAAAATCGCGTGGGAAAATTATATGAAAATCGCCCAATAATCACTTTCAATACTGACTGCCAAGCAACAACAACAAACAAACAAACTCTTACAATTACACTTGCGTATGTATTGAAACTGATAGTTTACTGCCCTAGAGGCGCGCGTATAGATGTTAACACATCAAAAAAACTTTCTAGTTTAAAAGAAATATTTTCTAAAAGAAAAACCTCCATCTACATATATAAAATTTTAAACTCTGTAGTTTTTATCTCTTAACATGAGCATATCTTCATATGGTTTGCACTTGCCGTCTTAAGATTTTGAATTTAATATTCTCATACATTTTCTCAATTTTCTTTTGGCTATTATATAATTAATATAATCAAAGAAAGTACAATAAGTTAATAGCTCTGCAGGCTTATTAATTAAATAATTGCAAAATTTCTTATTACATAGAATATTATTCAAAACTAATCAACTGAAGTGTATTACGGAACAAACGGTAGCATTATACTAAAATTCTAATAATAATAACGAGTAAAATAATTTTATTTAATAATCAGCCTTTTGAGGTTTGTCAGTTCAAACGAAATATTACGGAATAATTATTAACAAATTGAACCACAAATAACTAAAGGAAATAGTGTGATTGAAATTTGATTGAAATGTAATTTATAATCAATATTTTAGAATATAATTATTATGAAGGTAAAATAATTCAAAGTTGGAAATAATAAAGTCAAATCAATCTTATTAATACCACAATACTGTGCGATATATTTCTATGTTTGTATGTATGTGAGGAGAGGTTATGTCAATTATGTTTCCCAATAAACATCTTGAGTGTGAAATACTACTATTAATCGTGGGACACCGGATAGGAACGAAGTTCCTTATAAAAATAATTATAGTATTCTGATATTTTCAAGTTTAAGGTCTCTTTATTTTAATTTAATTTTTAATTTCAATATTTCGTCACTACTTTGTGTGATTTCTTCAGGAAATTAATTATTTTATTTCAAATAAAATATTTTATTTCAAATAAAAATATCAGAATACAATAACAATTAAAAAGAGGTCAAGAAACCAGAAGAATTTATTATAAAAATACTATTCGAGGTATATTCAAAATAATTATTCGTGTATACATTTTTTATTATGATTTCTTTTTCCCCGACCAATGAAAATAAAGAATCAATTTTGTTTTCAAACGATATTAACTTCTGTCACGGCACGGCTGCGTATGATTAATATTTGCTTGTATGGAATCGTATTACTCATACGTCTTAACACATTGATTTAGAAACAAAAAATCCTACGTTACGGACGTTTTTTCCCGATTAGGGTATACCTCCGCATTGTCACATAAGGAACTTCGTTCCAAAAAACTGAAACATTAAAAAAATTATTCTTAATATTCCACGTTGATTTATTTTTATTGACCTTATCAGTTTATTGTAATATTTATCAAGCTTGTGGTCGTTTTTTATAATATATTATTTCTTATAATTTTTATTTGATATTTTGTTAACAGATTGTTAACATCTTCAGGAAATAAAAATTTTTATTTCCTGAAGATGTTAACAAGCTGTTAACGAAATATCGAATAAAAATTATAAGAAATAATATATTATAAAAAACGACCACAAGCTTGATAAATATTACAATAACTTAATATTCCACTCTCAAAAATAATAAATAGAATGTAATCAAGTTCATTTATTAAAATAAAAATAAATAAAAAATAATTTGCAGTTTCGCAGATTTGAACCTATAGCCTGTTGGGAAAATTAACATCCTGTTATACAATTTACATAAATAAAGGTTCACTACTAAAATAAAAATTCATACATTAATTCAAATAATTGTTGAGAAAATATCTATAATAGTCTTCACAAAAATCGAAAGCTCGCAGTCTCGTAGTACGAGGACTTTTAGTTTAAAGTTCACACCGATAAACGATAAACTGCTAAGATTTCGGTTTAACCGGTTGCAAAAAAAAAAAATAGATTTTATTTGGAATTAAAGTGCCAACTTGTTTGTTTTTTCGAAAAAATATGTCTTCTTCTGCCGTATGCTTCTTTTCTTTCATAAAATTATTCAGTACAAAATTGTATTTATTGTACCGATATAGAAAAAATTATTTATATCTTTTATAAACAACATTCAAGTTTTTAATTTAAATTTTTAAAAGTGTTTTAAAAAATTAAAAATAAAATAATCCAATATATAATCATGATGTCATAAAGCGACACCGTACATCTATTAATAGCTGAACTTTTTCTTTAGTCTAGCAGTCTAGGAGCAGACCATTCAATAAGTCACATATCATCTCTACCATCACCAAGTAATAATAAATTAATATTCAGCTGCACAGTGGTTTTCAAGTATGTGTTTTTGTACAGCAAAATATAATATCTCAGAAATGATTTTGATTGTCAGCAATTTATAATTGAAACTAAAATGAATATGTTAAATTGAATTAAGATTAATAGGCTAATTGTTTGAAATTTGTTTTTAAATCCCAGAAAGACATGATAAATATGCCAATGCATAAAGGAAAGTGAATATGTTTGCTGGTATATTTTTTTGTACAACAACTTCTCTGGTTTCAGGCAAACTACAAAAACTCCTACCATCTTTTATATTACAATTGATGGCTTAATAATATAATTTTCACACTTCCGAATTGCTGACACATTAATATCAAATTGTCTGCACTTTGTTCTCACATACATTGATAAATTTTTAAACACTTAAATTCATTGCATTCAACATAATTTTTCATTCACTCATATATTTGATAGATACAAAATTTTATGACAGTATTTGCATGTAAAGTGACACAACACTTTGACATAAGTGTTCTTGTCACATATTATTTAATTGCTTGTGTTCACTCCAATGCATGCATGTCCAAATATTGTAATAATATTGTTAAATATTAAAATTATTTATAATGTTACAGCAGTTTAGCTTTTGTTAAGCTGTCAATTCGAAATTGTATTTTTTTGATTAATAGTTGAATTTTCGAACATAAATATTATCATCTATGGCTGCGAAAACATGTTCATTAAATTTATGTTGGAAAAATACACATTGTGGTTTTGATCAACATGTATTTTAGAAGTTTATTAGTTAATTATTCAATATTGGTTTTGAATTTCTTGCATTTTGATCATAATGTTAACTAATACCTAGTCGAAACCACAAAAACATGGAGATGTTAAATATTTGCAGCCACACATTATTAATGTGGTATACAAATTTGTTCATATCCTTTATTTACGGCTTATTTCCTTTTAATGAAACTAATTTTATTTATACAAACTTGTCTTCATTACAGATAGTTTTATTTTATATTATGTTTACCAGGTCTGCACTCAGCAGTATCCTTTAAAATTATGAAGCCTTTGTGTCACTCAAATTTATATACATTTCGCTCAGTTAAATTGGAAAATAGTAACGCCTTCAATATTTCATACCACTTACATTTACATAATGTCTTGTAGGCCGAAAACCCAGAAACTAAAAGTTTTTTTTTAATTTTATTTTTGAGTCTGGCCAACAGCTTAGGGATGACCCCTACATACGCAGTGCATTGCGCCCGAACTAAAAAGAACGGGAGAGTAATGAGAAAACAAATGAAGAAAGATAAGATAGAGAATTTTTTTGTAGACATTTTAACGTTTGTACTCGACGGCTAACTTGTTTTTTTGCTGCAGGACCGGTGATGGAGGGTGCTGTTACTCTGCTCAATCCCTGCCAGTTGTGTTCTGTTGCCAGTGATATGCCTTTGCCAATGAGAGAGGTCGAAAAGAAAGCGAACAAAACCAAACACTGATCACAGTTCATGACAGCGCGGAGTCGAACTCAGGATTTTAGGCTTCACAGACTTGTGTTAACCACTTCAGCCAACAGCCACCCTCAATCAGATTTACCAGCTACTATTTGTGCTTACGTCTAAGCCTACTTATACGCAAACTATTATGGCCTATTCACTCATGATGTCCTATTTCATTCGATGACTTCGAAAATCATACGCAAATATTTCAAGACATTTAACTTATAAAACTCCAATTTTTATTGTTTGTTTTTTCGCTCGACTTTTTTACACTTTACATCGTTTTAAATAAACTGACATTACTGCAATAACAACATTTTTGTTAACATTGTATTTTTCATCGTACATATCAGAGGACACATGTCCTTTAGATATTTTTATAATTTCCTAGTAAACCTTAACACAATATTTGCTGAATTTTTTCTATCTGTAATTTTTACTAAAAAATAGCGACAAAAAAAAACTCTGAACTCATGTGGACTATACAATATAGAAATGTTAGCCTGAAAGTACACTTGTCCGTCATATTATATGTGTGTTTTTTATGTCTGTATGTCTGTCTGTTCCCAGGAAGTAAAACAAAAAATTACTGCAGAAAATATAGACCGTCTACGTTTTTTTTTTAGATTTTTTTTAACGTTAACAGTTGTTCGATTTATTTTCAGTTTTCGTTATAATTTCAAACATTTGTTTTTATGTGGAACTGCTGACCACTAAAATTAAGCATACGTTCGTTCATACGAACATGCAAGCCTTTATTTATTCATTTATTCGTTTGTTTTAGAAGCAAATATACATACTGTTGGTTATAGAAAACTAAAATATCTGTTATTTGCGGTTGTTTCGTTATCAAGTTTGCCGCTTCTAGCATACAATTTTTGCAAATGAATGAATGTTGTTAGAATTTGTGCTCCTGGCTTTTTTCTTCTTTACCGGTAGCAGGTTGTTGTGTGCTAAAAAATATTATTTTTATGTCTACGGGTATTTGGGTGTGTGCATTTGTTATCTATTAACAATTATATTGTTATTATCGGTATGAGTGAAATGGTCAAAAAATTTTATCTGAAATAAATATTGATGCTCCCAAAAATTTGTTTTCCAAATAGTACAAGTGTATATTGGCATTAATAACACTGTATAATTGAATCAAATTAACACGTTTTTTTTACGTAGAAGTAAATTTCTTGAAATACAGTGCGTATGATTGATATTGTGTTGATAATACTCATACGCTGCAAAGCCCATCCCGAATGGAAACATAAAAAGTCCACACTATATTCCCATACATTTTTAACTTAGTGTAAACCGCTTTGGTTAACACTCCGATTAGTGACAGTTCTGCACTTCACGGTCGTGTGAAAAGGTCCCTACGGACCTTTTTTGTAAATCATGTTTTTTTCATATAAAAATTTTTTTTTGTTTTTATTGTTTATAACTAAATTCTACATACAAAAATAATAAACCAGTTCTTAGAATTTTTTTGTTTTTATCATCATCCCTAATGTCTTTGAGTTTAGGTCTTTGTGTTCAGAACAAGTAAATTATGTGTTGAAACAATAAAAATATTATAATGACACAAGGTCCATACGACCTATTCCCACGTCCGCGTACTATTCACACGTCCGCGTACTATTCTCACTAAAAGCTCAATACCTGCTAAAGTAATGATCCGATCGGCTTGACTTTTTTCTTCCAAAAGATGCGCAACAAAATACTCTTGGAATACATAGTAACTTTGGGAGGGTTGTAGTGGCCGAAGTAGGAGTAATTTCAGTTTGAAAAGGCAAAAAGGTCCCTAGGGACCTTCTCACTCATCGGAGGGTTAACTTAAATGAGAACTTCTGAAGGTACTAAATACTAATAATTTCATAATTTCGTAGGTGTAACCATACCTGCGGAAGTGTCCATGGGACTTGCAGAGAAATAAATGGCATTAAACTGAGTTTGAATTCTCTATATCCTTTAATATTTAAATTAATAGGTCATAATTTTCTTTTCTTTGTTTGATTTAAATTCGATTTTTTTAAAAAGAGGAGTTTTTAATTTTAATTTATTTTGTTATATTGTATTTTAAATGAATCAAAAGTTTTGCAAACCATGGCCATCTAAATAAACATTTTAAACAATTTTATCCGATTTAATGTTAAAGATCAAATTCTAGCTAAACAAAATTTAAAGAAAATTATTAAAAGCAATCGAAAACTGGTTTTAATTATTGGAATCAAAGTTTGGCGACATGATGTCTCATACCGTTACACCTTTCGGATTATATAAAAGAAATTCCTAAATAAAAAAGTGGATATTAAGAATACTAACGAAGTCTGTAAGTCTAAAAAATTGGCCCACACTTTACTTTTGTCCACAAGACACACTGCCTGCATATTTGCTTGGCTAATTTTATAGTATTGCAAAAGCAAAGAAACAAAATGTTTTATTTTGTCGACTGCATAGATCCTGCCAAAACAAACTGCTAGATAGACATTCACACTATTGGGCAAATATTTGACAAGTGTGAACGTAGCTTTAGAAATTGTTAAGACTTGGCTAGACTTATTAGCAAACGTATAAAATATTTTAGGTATATTATTTTTCATCATAGAAATGTTGCAGACAAATTGAGAACGCGCTCTTAAAACAATTATTTTTACGTAAAAATTTCTTATAATTTAATAAGAAATATTAAATATTTATGGACTTTTTTATTTAACGTCGTTCTCATTACAAAAAATAACTTCTGCTGCTAGCACTTTATCAAATGCAGTCGCAAAGATATTAAACAAACGAAATTATAGAAAAAAATAACCTAGAAATAAAATGGAATCAAAAAATGTCTTTGTTAGCACAGAACATATTTTTATCGTTTTATTTGGTTTTTCCTTTTTTATTTTGCGAATTTATTAGTATGTATGTATTTACGAGTGACTGAGTATTAGTAATTTATTTTTTATTGGTACTTGTTGCTAAGAGCCATTGGCAGCAGACATTCATTCAACGTAGATATACGTATTTTGGTACTTGCACTGTAGTGTGTTTAAATGTCACAAAATGTTGTAGGAACTTTGCTTATTTTTATTTTGATTTTCATCTGCTTCAATGTGTATATAGTTTGAAGTACAAAACATACTGGCATTTGTTCTCAACCATCATGTACATACACACACACAACCAGTCACTTTTACATGTCAATGTACACGCACACATATGCTCCAACATATTTGCACTCACTTGTATTATATTATTTGGTCACAGCAATTCATTTCAATTTATCAATAAAATAGTTTTGTAGTCTGTATGTGACCAATAAAGCAAGTAACGGCATCCAAGACAGATGAATACAACGCTGAAAGCAACATCACACTGGTCTACAAATGCAAACGAACATTGAGGTACTATAGTATGTTGGCTGGTTGCAAGAAGTTATCAAATGATGGTTGGCTAGGACAAAAAGGGATACATTCATTGTCTCATATTATCATCAATCATCTTATGTTTTACAAGGCTCCTGGGTAAAATGGTGAATGTAACAATTATGTCAGTTTATTATTATTGTCTATGTAAACGTCAGTTATTTGTTTGGTTTTTATGCCTTTACTCATTTCCTTTCCTTGCTTGTGTAGTATGTGTATGGGTAGTGTGTGTGTGTGTGTGTACCCTTTTTAATCATTACGGGACTAGTAAGCTCATCAAATTTCCCAAAATCCCTTTCATGGTTTGTCAAATATAGAACACAAGATGGGCTGTTGCTGCATGTCACATGTACAATGTCATTGAAATTTTATATTAACTATTAAATTTGTTTTTTAATTAAAATTCTAGCAGACATATACACAAGTGCATATGTATGTTTATCATATATGACTTGTAGATTTTAATATGACATTTGATTTGTGCAACAGCATTAATTAACTTTTAAATGTCTAACCTAGATACCGATTTCATATATTAATTTATTGCTTGCGATGGAAAAATTTAAACGGAATTTAATTATTCCGTTATATAAAAGTTAAATGTAATTAAAATGTAGGCTAAACTATAAGTAATATGTATTTTTTTTTGCGTTTTAATATTATAAAGCAAAAAAAATTTTAAAGTTTTTCTCCAAGTTTCTAAATATATCTAATATTTAGCTTTAAATCCTTTTTAATGTTATCTTCTTATCCCTTCTATTTTTATTCAATTTTCTTGGTTGTACCGCACACAAACTGTGTAGGACATTAACTTTAGATAATAACTCTACACTTTGGGGACTCTAATTACACAGGTGATTATCTATTTTTAATGTATTTCGTTTTAATGACCATTTACATTATACTTCCGTTTTACATCTAAACACATTTTTGTTCTTGTACTTCTTTGTGTTATTTTTTTATTCACCTTTTTCCATAACTTTCATAATAAATAAGTTAAACAATTAATGAGGAAAAAAAATATAATTGCATGTACTTATTGTAATAAACATGCCTCCCATAATAGACTTGCTCTATTTTATTTTCTGAGCATTGAATAATAAGTTGAATTGACACAAACGATAACACCAGCCAACAGATATTTTAATTTTCTTATTTTTTTTTGTTGAACATATAAAAATAATGAATACTTGAGTAAATCGTTAATAATAATTCTTAGTCTTGAAATTTTCCATCTATAAAAAAATATTACAAAATAACAATATAACCTCAATCACTTCGTTGTGAAATTTGTGGTGCCTGGTTTAATTGGAATTGTATATAAATTAACCTTGATTTAGTCTAGTTGTTATTTTACAAATTAATTATAAAACACAAGCTAAACAAAATAAATAATAATAATATTAATTTACATAAAGTACTTGTATATTTAATGATGGTACTTGTGTATATTTAATGACTCTCTAGATAAAGGGAATCTACTAAGTCTATGGTGTGTTGTTGTTGTTGTACAGTCATTTTAACGTACCCTGTAAATGTATATTTTTAGCATTTAGCTAAGATATATTTACATATTTGTTTATAAAAGTGCTAATTTCTACAGCGTTGAAAATAAATAGCAAAAAGAAAGCACCGGAAATGTGCATTTGAACTATGACTATCTAAATTATCTTTAATGACAAAACATTTTACTTGTTGTACATATAAAATTGTAAACAGAGTTAGAGGGAAAAAAAACTTCTCGACTTCCTATTAAGGCTTCATGTAAGTATGTGTATATCTTGCTACAGTTTTACTAGAAGGACAAAAAAAAATGCACAGAGTTAAGCATCAAATAAAACCGGACGAAAGCAACAACATCACAGCAACAACACCAACAGCGGAGAGACAAATACGCATACATATTTATAAATGTACATTAAGAATGCAAGTCATTATTAGATAGACAACACCAGTTGTCAGAGATAAAATTTAAAAATATTTACATTTTCATTCCATAGATAAAGTATACAGTGGGACTGGAGGGAGTAAAAATAGAAAAGTGTATCATAGAAAAGTATTTCATTAATTTTTTTAAAATCGTTTATTCGACATATTGTCGCAATTAAATTAGTGCTTTTTGTTTGTTATGTGGTCAAGTTTGTCTATATGCCTGCATTTCATTGGTTCTTACACCAAATCATCAGTAGACTTTAACCTAATTCCAAAATAACAAAACCTCTTAGCTTATACATAAACTACCAAAAATGAATTGAGAATTACACAAGCAAAACCATAGGATTTGAAATTCCAGAAAACACAACAAACAAAATTTATTCGATATAAATCTATTTTGTTTTTTATTAATTTTTTTTTTGTGATCTTGTTGTCTAAGCAATTTTAATTATTTTTATCTTGTTTTAATGTCTAGTGATATTTAACTGGAAGTTGAGTTTTATGGCATGTTTTTCAAATTCCGTTAAAAAACTACTCATTATTAAGCGGAGTTTTAAAAATTATAAAAGATAAATTCCACATAATATATTTTGATTCAGAAAAAAACCCAACAAATTTTGCTTGAAATTTTTTTGATGTTTTGACGGTTTTAAGTTTTATTTATTTATTAGTTTTTTTTTTAATAGAAAGCTTTCAATCGGTTAAGAGAAGAGAAGCAAAATATTTTTGAAGTTAATGTAATTTATTTGTTATAGAAACAGTTCCATCACAAAAAAAAATCGTCAAGTGTATTGTTCGTGATTTTTTGTTATGCAAATAGATGTTACACCATTGCCAATGTTCGTTAGACAGAATCAAAACTTTCTTCCGAATTTGGAGTCGGCTGTGTCACCGATAACATTGAAAAGTGAAAAATTAATACGTATTTATCTTAAAGTTTATCGGCCATGTGATGGAAATCGCTTATCGCATGAAATAAAGCGTTTTCGATTTGAAGTCACAAAATTGGTGTGCTGGAGGTCGCAATCGCTCAAAATCGTTCAAAAGAAATTGGCGTTTTTCAAGTCGCATGAGATTCGAAAATCGTGCGATTCACAGCACATACATGTATGTTCTGTATGTCTCAGAAAAATATCAGGTATTAAATTTAAATACAGCTTTTGTTTCATTGACGATCGAAGGGGGTTTTCTGAGTCGGAACTGCTAATAAAAGAGGAAAAGTAAGAATGGTTTTTATTTGCTAACAGCTTTTTGTATGGTGATATTGACAGATTCTTATTTAGAATACTAATAATATATATTAGGAATGTAACCGATACCGATTCCAATATATCGGCGATACTTCTGATTTACCGATATATCGATATCGGCGATATTTTACTGTCGATACAACGGTACTTCTTACATTTGTTTAGATCTGTTTTGAACAAACAATTAAATTTTCAACGGTTTTTTACTAACCGTTGTATTGAAAATTTTGATGATTTTAGAAGATAAACAGTATGACGTTCAGTTTCAGTGGCATCATTAATAATCGCTTACACTGTTATTTTGTTAAAAAAATAACTCGTTTTTTGTTAATTTCAGAATGAGTTCAAATATCAGTTTTAAATATTAATAATCTCTTACACTCTATTTTTGTATAATAAAAGAATTACTCTACTTGAGTTTTGTTGATTTTAGCTTGAGTTCAATTTCAATATACGTATCGGTATCCTCGATATTTCTTTTTGAGTATCGGTATCGGATCGGCAAAACGGCGTATCGTTACTTCCCTAATATAAATATACTCTTAGTAGAAAATGTTGAAACTTCAACTGATTTTTTTGAAGTTTCATTATTAATCTATTAATAGATGCATAGAGAATTTCAAACGCTACCTTACCGATAGCTCTCATATTATATTAAACGTAGTAATCTGACTTATTCAGTGCCCACTATTGCAATCACAGCTAGCTGGTTTGAAACAGAAATACATATATATAGTTTAAATATTTTTAATTTCTAACACGTCATGTCTGCGAAATTTTTCGTAAAAGCTTAAGTATGAGTTGTTGTATTCATTTTCAAATGTATTGACATTTATTCAACAGAACAAAAATATACTCTTTTGCAATTGGACTAATTAAAATGGAATATTTAAATAGCAATTGACACATTTTGTTATTTAAACGACTGAAGCAGAGATAAATTTCGAATAGAATATATTTCATACAATTATTATATGCACAAACAAGGAGTACAAAAATAAGTAATAATTTATGTCTATGGAGTACATGTTTGTATGTAAAATAGTTGTGATTACACTTACCATTTACCAATAGTTCACTCGTGCTATTGACCAAATTATCCATAATTGGCTGAAATGTATAAAATGTCAATGTTTCCAATTTATTCATTTGCACGTTGAGCGAGAGTAGAGCCGGTGTACCACGTAGCAGGCCATTATCGATTTTTTTCAAAAGATTGTTGCGTAAATTTAAAGTTTTTAAATTATTTAAGCCATCCAAAGCTCGCTCTGAGATACGCTGTAAAAAAGAAATTTATATATAACTTTAGTTGGCACAGGTACGTTTTAGTTTCACTAATGAGAATTTGCCTTTCCTATTGTTTTTCGTCCTTGTGCGTTTCCGTATTAATTAGTACTGAATGCAATAATATATGCGCGAATTTATATTAATTGCTTATACTCATGTAAATATATAATTAAGTCTTATAGATTTTATTATTTTACAAAACTAATCGTAAAAAATAAAATGACAGTTAAAGAGTCAGTCATGAGTTCAATACATGTCTGTACGGTTGAATGAAAAACACACCTGCTTAAAGCTCCCACAATTTAATGCGTCATATCCTCTATCCACTCTATTTCATTATGTGCAAAAGTTCATATGCGGTCAGTTATTTAGGCTGATCAGGATATAATATAAAAGTTTTTTAATTGCTTAATACACTGATATGATTAGAAAAAAATTGGTTTGTGAGTTTTAACCCTTAACATACCAGCAGTATGCTGTTAAATTTATAAAAAAAATATTTTATATTTTTTAAAGCTTTATTTGAAAAATGTTCCCTAGAAATTTGTTAAAAGAAGGAGTTAATACATAAATTTTTTTTTTATAAATTAGACCGATAAAATATATCAGCGAGGTGAACAACGTTATCCGAATTGATGATGTTTTCTTTGAATAAAAAATTCTAGTACCAGTCCTAAGTTCCAAAAAAAATAAATAAATTTATTAATGTAAAAACCTCTCTTATTTGAAAAATTAACCAAAATTAAAAAAAATAAATTGTCAGATTAAGCCTACTGATAGCAGTCAAATAGTAAATGGTAAAGTTCTTTGTATCTTGGGCTTTTTTGAAATAATGGTACTGACTATATAACATATTTCCTTCACAATAACTAATGCAGCCCAGTAATTTATGAGCTTCACAAGAACAGCCATTTCTAAAATTTTAGAAAGGAAAATACATATAATATGCCTAAAATTTTTTAGTACATGATTTTACATTTTATGTCTTGTGGTTTAATTTTAACTCTGCTTGATATAATAAGGACCTTAATAAAATAAATGTTGGATGGCCATTATAAGTTCTTTTTATAGCCATGAGTAAGTATATAGAACTAAGAATATATTCATGTATTTAGTTTTAGGGCTATAATTATACTTAAAGTCCTTGAATCCTAATGACAATATAGCACGTTATATTAACACCTTAAGTTTTTATAACTTAAATTCCTTAGCTATTTAATTGTATTGAAGATAATAAAAGTTTACAGGCATGTCTTTAACTTTTAATCAACGAATTTGTAGGCTATTAAGCTATAAAGTAAGTTTAACATAAAGTTGAAATGCAAAGTATAAGATCAAACTAAACAAACAACACATGATTACTTAGAGAAAAAAAAGCTGTAATACGGAACCAACTGAATTATGCAATCGGCATTAGCACCGGAAAAATAGACAGAGGAACTAACTAACTAATTTATCTCGTAAGGAAAAAATTTCGCTTTTTTAGCATTTCACTTTATCTTTAACGTTTTTTTTTTTTAAATTATAACATTTTTTAAGTCCAAAAATTTTTTATAAAATAAATGAGCAGAAATAATCTAAAATATACTTTAATCACTTGTACTTCATTATAAATCAAAATAAACTAGACCCTTAAAAACATTTAAAATTAAAAGAAGAGCACATTATCTTCTTTTTTACACCAATTAAATTTTCCATATGCTTGACTACGACATGTGAATACGCTTACTGTTGTAATAGGAAAAGCATATAATTTACTATTTTTTGAATATTAATATTTTCCTTAACGTTAAACACATTTCATTTAATCAAAGAATATTAAAAAAAAATATTTAATACAAAATTACTGAAACAAAACAAGGGGAAAAAATATGCAAAAATATTATAATAATAATAAAAGAACTCTAATACGGTTACTTCCGCACAATAAAGTTCTCAAACTATGTGATGTTTTTACTAAACAGGAAAAATATTAAAAAAAGATAACAATCATTGTCAACATCACACACCATACCCACACCATACCCACACCATAGTGCTCCTCTTTTTCATATTCGACAGCAGTAGCATCCTCGTTACTAAAGTCAATCGAAATCAATATCCTTTACAAAATACAAACACATTGGAAAGCATAGAAATTTTTTATACATGTAGTTGGGCGGTCTTAAAATTTACCAAATGCCAAACAAGTAATATAAAAGTTTTAATAATTTATCAACTAAAATTTAATTTCGATTTATAGATTTCACAACACATACACAATATGAAATAAAAATGCAATCCATCATTTTATGATTTTAGAAAAATTTTTTGTTCCAGTAATTTTTATTCGTATCATTTTTCCTGAAAGACTGTAATTTTTTTTATACTTAAAATTCTTTAAACGAAATTTATTTGTTGGTGGTCAAGCAATGTCTATATGCATTTCGTTGATGCTTTACTGATGATTTGGTAAAGCACCAATGAAATGCATATAGACATTGCTTGACCACCAACAAATAAATTTCATTTAAAATAGTATTGTGACAACAATATGTCAAATAAAAATTTCATAATAAATTTCTGTAAGATATGATGTTAACCAAAGGGTGTTTTTTATAGAGTGATACAACTTTGAGTTGGCATCACTGCTTCATTTGACCACCCATTTAACAGCTGATAGTTGCTTTTTGTTTAGTTTGCTTTGACATTTCATTATGGATCGACTTACACCAGAGCAACGCGTGCAAATTGTAGAAATTTTTAATCAAAATAATGGTTCTATTCGTCAAACTCATCGTGCACTTCTTCCATTTTATGCCGTACATAATCATCCTTCGAAGAACAATGCAGCGTTTTCGGACCATATTTACTGTTACTGATAATGTACATCGCGTGAGACGCCAAACAGTGCTCACTGAAGAAGCTGTAGCCGCTGTACAGGAAAGCATTGAAGAAAATCCTCATCAATCAATTCGGCGCCGTCCTCAGCAACTGGGATTGTGTCCTTCCACTTTATGGACGATTTTTTTAGTAGTTGAAAATTGGTGTTCCAGATTGTGCCTTGTACGCGCCAGCCGTGGCGGCCACATGACAGAATTCATATTTAAACATTATTGTCATAAAATTTTCTATGCAATAAAGACCGTTTTATTGATATCAAAAATATATTACTATGTTTTATTATGATTTAAACTTGTAGCACTCTATAAAAAAACACCCGATACATGAGGGGATGTATAATACAAATACAAATAAAGCTTTAATTGTTATGAAATTTTTTATTCGACACATTGTTGTCACAATACTATTATATATAAATGAAATTTATTTGTTGGTGGTTATGCAATGTCTATATGCATTTCATTGGTTTTGAAAAGTTAAAAACCTCTTATCTTATGTATATTCTTCCGAAAACCATCTGAGAATTCACAACTTGTAAATTACAAATTATTTTCAATATATAATATAATTTTGTAAATTACAAATTATTTTTAACTTTTCAAAACTGTGGTTAAAGTCTACAGACGATTTGGTAAAGCACCAATGAAATGCATATAGACATTGCTTAACCACTAACAAATAAATTTCATTTATATATAATAAAGCTTTACAGCAGTATTCACAAAAAATAAAGTAGACTTGATCAACACTTTAAAATAAATTTTCTATGAAATTTTTACTTTAAAGCACAATTGAAGTACACATTAATTTTTGTGAATACAGCACTTAATTATTAAAGTTTAATAACACGGTGGTTATTGCAGACGTATGAGCAATATTTATAAAAATAACACTCATACGCAAAAGTAATTTGTTCATGAGGGACAAAAATTATTTATAGTTAATTACACTATACGTCAAATGAAGACCTTTTGAAAAGTGCAAGTTCGTGACTATATGGGTTCGATTCTACTATAAAATTTTAGTAAAACCCTATACTCAGTTTGGTTAATTTGGTGACAGTTTTTTTATGGGCCTCCAAGGTTTCCCAATATTAGGATTATGCCCAAAAAAAGGTGTCATCAGTTTTTGCCAAATAGCTAATCAGCAATTAAAAATATCGCTTAACTATGTTCCGCAAAAATATAGCCAAGAACAGGTTGAATATTTTTTGCTAAAATTTTATGACAAAAATGTATTTTATCTTACAATTTTTTTTTTTTTTAAGTTAGAAAAAATTTTTCTTCCATTTTTTGACCATAACTTTTAAGAAATCCTGATTTTTCGTACACTGTATTTGGAAAAATTGTAGTCACGGTAAAGCTGAATAACTTTTGTGAATATACCGATATAATCTGAACGTGTCTAGATAACAAAAATAGGTTAAAAAGACTCCGTTGTGCCTACAAATTTAAATTTTTCACTCATTCAGAATAATTCAATAATTAAAGAAATTTTCTATGGAAGCTATTTCTAAATAACAATGACTGGCTGTACAATGAATTTAAGAGGTTCAATTTCTGCGATAGAAATATTACCAAAATTCATAGAATTTTACAACACATAAGCCAGATGAGTGCGATGGCAATAAAGTTACACATCCAATAAATTTCAATAAGAAAAAAACAATAGCCCAATTCACAATCCTGTGCAAATGGTCTTGCATTATAGCATTTGCAAATTGAGAGAGTCTTTGAGAGCATTTTCAATGTATTTTGTTGGTGTAAAGTACAATTATTTTGCAAATGCAATGATGCACGACCATTTGTACAAGATTGTAAATAGGGCTAATATATAAAGATCTAGGATTATTTACAATAGCCTGAATAAAATGTATGAAAACAAGATGGCACTTAGAAATTAACAGGAGGCCATCGTATATGTCTAGCATAAGAAAAACCAGAGCCATCACTTAAAAAAAAAACAAAAAGAAAGACATAAAGTTTTGTATTGCCAAACAGAAGGCTGATAAAAGTAAATAATATTTTTTTGACTTCCTTAGGTATTATATTGCACTATGGGCACACATGACTACGCTATTGTAGTAAAACAAAAAACATTTCTCACCATTCCATAAAAATGCTATTTTTGTTTGCTCTATTTGTTTTTCGCATGCTACGCAAAAGCTTATTAAATGACAAACAACGAAAAATATTAAAATACAAAAAAGTGTACTACTACCAAAAAGAAAACATTGATACGCCTTGTAAAACTTTTACTCAACAATAGCGAATTACACGTGCCCGTTTGCCATGAATAATCATAGCCAACGTTCGTTGTAATGAAATATATGAACAAAAAAAAAGTATTTTTTACATTTGTTTTTTTTTTTGCTAAGATATGCAAAATTATTTAATGTATTTAATATAATAATTCAAGGCTTTCGCTCTTGCTTTTGTAAATAAAATTTGTTTGGGAATGTTTCTTGGAAATTATATTTTTAATAAATAACATGCTGACACCAACTCGTTTGTGTACGTAAAATAGTTAAAAACTTTTAGTAGGTATTTAAATTATTTTTAACTCAAATGCCTGCCTGTCTGCAATAATATTATTATTTACGAAACAAATATTAGCGGCCTTACTCATAGTATTTTGTGACATTGTAATTGTTATAATAAAACAGTAAAAAATAAAACAACAAAAAAATTAATCGGCATTGCTTTTTTACTATAAATATCTATATGTTGCTCCCGTTTTAAGAAGATATATTAGGACAAAAAAAATATTCACTTTTATATGAAATTGAATTAAGATTTATAGGCTAATTGTTCGAATATGTTTGTTTTAAATTCAGAAAGACATGATATATATTCCAAGGCACAAAGTAAAGTTAACATCAGTTTTTAGTTATTCAACTTACACAGTAGAGCAGAACATCTGTTTTCGAAAGCCGCTACACTTTCATCATCAGTACTCATGTGTATTTTATTTGTTACTACTTATTAAGTGACTTAGTTGAATATGATAACAGTTTTATTAGGAAATTGAATACGAGAACTGTGTCAACCTGATAATCATTTTTATTTTACAAAATGTTAAAAATAATTTACAGAAGTTTTATTATTATAAGAGTTATGAGTTACTTTCATATTTATTACACAGTGGGAGTTAAAAAATACATTTGAGAACCACACAAGAAAAATCGTCATATGTATTGAATCTTAACAGAAAACACAAGTAACTATTTTCTTGCATGAAAAACATAAATTTATATTGATATAAATGTATACGCTGTTGCTTTTTGGGAAAGGTTTGAAATCCACTATGACATTTTTTATGTAATTCTCAAATGGTTCTTGCAAGTTTAAAGTCCAATAATAATATGGAGTAAAAGCCAATGAGATATTGGCATATGGGCGTACTTAACTCGCAACAAATATATAAATTGTTTAAATAAAACAAACAGAAATAAAATTGGTTTAGCTCTATAGAATAATTTTTTAAAATCCTTTATTCTATAGAATAATAATATTCATTTGTTCTTTCGAAGAACAATTACGAAATATCTTAAAAAGGTGTATTTTAGAAAATAGCGTTGCATATTTCGAGCACTCCTCACCAGAATAGTATAAGTTCTATCCTTATACACCTGAATAATACAAATTATATATCATTTGTATGAATTTCTATTTTATTAGTCGAACTTTCTTTTGTGGTGATCTGTTAAGTGGGTCTCAAAAGGTGATATAAAAAATTATGAGAAACTTTTTCCAAAACTTCACAAAAATGTAATATAAATTCTGTAAGGCAAGTAAAAGTTATGAAATTTACAAAGCATTAAACGAAAACACAATATAATAAAATTAGTTTGCAAAACATTTATCATGGAGTTCTAACTTAAACTCCTACACGTAGAAGGTACACACGTAAAGCAGGTTCGCAGAGAATTCTTTGCTAACTTATAACAATAGCTAAATAAATTGTAAAAAAGTGTTGTCAGCTGTATATAACACGAAATTAATTTAAAAGGAAGGCATTCTAAAGAAATAAGTAGACACTAGGCTACAACAGGTAGGTCACTTGGTTATGAAGATTATCTGAAATGTTCCAAAGTTGTATGCAGCGCATGCATAAGGCACACTTAACAAATATCTTTGCAATGTTCAGTCTTAAAATCCTTGAATTTCATTTAAGAGTCATACATTTGTGGATATAAGATACTAGTATGAAAAATTGTATTTCTTTTGTTTTAGAAATCAAACTCATGGCTTTCGAGTACAAAAAAACAAACAAAAAAAAGATAAACGATGTTCAGCGATGTGCGCATTTTATATAAACTTTTTGTGATTGTATTAAAGAACAGCAACAGCAGCATTAGAAGTTGAAGTGGCAACAATAACTAACAAAATAGGACAACAAACGCCTACCACCATCAACACCGAAACGCTTCAGTAAACTTGTAACGTACGCAAAAAGCAAAAAGAAATAACTAACAAAAAATAAAAATGAAAAGTGTGGAAAATAACAATAGAAAGCAGGGATGGAAAAATTAATATATCAGGATAGAATTACTGCGTCGACGATTGTAGTTTTAAGCAGATCTTCTTGAAAGGTTTGTGTATAAGGACTTTGTTTTCTAAATCAAATTTTATTACAACACAAATAGATTTTTCATATCAAAACCGCTATTAAAAATTTTGATTCAAAACTTTCAAGGTCTAATTTATAAAAAAAAAGTTTATGCTTTTAACTTTATTATTTGATATATTTCTTTACAAAAACTGTATTGCCAACATAAAATATTTTTTAGTTTATTTTATGTATTTGGGATTTTTTGTTTAACACTAAATTTAAAATTTTTTCCAAAAAAAAAATTAAATAAAAATATCTTAATAAGTATAAAAGGTGCACAAATAAAATTAAAAATTTACTGATAAAATGTTTTTATGAATCAGGGATTTAAAGTATAATTTTGAATATGGACAATTATTTTCAATAACAGCTTATCTAATATTAATCAAATTTTGTGATATTAAATTTCTTTCATTTAGTATCAAATAGTGTGATTCAGCTTCAGCTTTAAAGTTTATTCCGATTTCTAAAGACAGAACAATTTGAAAGTGATTAACAATTTCATATTGAAATCAGCAAGAAATGTCAGTTTTTCAATGTTGTTTCAATATACACGAAATGCTTTATTTTGTTTACAAAAAGGCCAGTAAGTCTATATAAATATTACAATCAGTCAATCAATGTTAAAACTTAAAAAAAAAATATAATCGATCGCTGCAATTCTCACATGCATATCAACTTTCAATATCTTGGAATTTTCTTTTAAGATGTTCGCCGTCCCGTAAAGCAGATAATACCATTTTGCTTGTTATGGTTTTGTTCATAAGGCTTCATAACACAATAAAAATAAGTCTGGGGCCTAATACTGGCATTCAAAATCAATTGAAATTTTAAAACATTTTATACACAAATTTCGATCGATATTGAATGCCGTAATTTGAGTCCTGTATATTTCGACAATTAAAAATTTCATAATATTTAAATGTTATTTGAGCAAAACACCAAAATTCGTCAATTAATTTTTTTATTTTTATTTTTTGTACAAAAGTCCGCAATATATTTCTATAAAATCATCTCAATTCGTTAAAAACCTTGAATAGGGTCTCACTATTAACATCAATACATCAAAAATGTTATAAAAACAAAACTGCAAATAACTTTTTTGATAGCAATATATTTATTTTTATAGTCGCAAAGAAGCTCTGACTCAGTCAACTTCAGTTCCCGTTGGCAATTATTTTTTAAGTGCAGTCAAATCACTGATAATTTACTCTCTTTCGAGAGTTTTGCGTTTCACGCGCCCTAGTTAATTTCAGCACCTCGAGTAACTGTATAGATTTTCAATTCTTCTGAGAAATTTTCCGTGGACGTGTCCAGTCAGTCACAGAAACGGAAAAAAATACGGGGTTATCAACAGCGCCGACATGAGATCTGAGTCTCCAGTCGGCATCAATGCACCAATACTTTGAAAATTAATTTTTTAACGTATTTTTTTAAAATTCACTTTGCAAAGTATTTTTTATAAAAATACAAATATATATGGTTCAGTCGCAAAGCAGCTCTGAGTTAGTCAAGTGCAGCCAGACCGCTGATCCTTTTCTTTCTTCAAAGAGTTTTGTGTCTCACGCGCACCAGTTAATTTCAACACCTCAGGTAAGTTCCTGTTCCCCTGAGGAATTATTCAGTGATTAACTAAAGGGTGTTTTTATAAGAGCTTGTTGATTTGAAATTTAAATAAAACACATGCCAAATTATGAAATGGCCAAAACAAATTTTTTATTTGGTAGATAATTTCTTATCATTTAACATTTAAATATAATTTCGGGCATATGGCCACCACGACTATTTTGCACAAAGGTCATTCTGAAGGTCCAATTTTCCACCACCTTTTCAAGCATTTGAGGGCGTATTTCAGCAATGACACGTTGAATACTGGTTTCCAAAGCGTCAATCGTTGCTGGTTTATCCATGTAAACCAATGATTTCAGGTATCCCCACAAAAAATAATCGAGTGGCGTCAAATCATACGAACGCAGAGGCCAATTCACCGGTCAATTTCTCGAAATAATGTTGTCGTTGAAATGTTCTTTCAATAAGTTCACTGCTTCGCCCGCAGTATGACAATTGCCACTTCCTGTTGAAGCCAAATTTCGTTTACATCCATATCTTGAAGTTTTGCCACCAGAAATTCATTGATCATGATTCTGTATCGATTTCCATTCACAGTAACGCGTCGTCCTTCCTCATTTTTAAAGAAATAAGGACCGATGATTCCACCAGCCCATAGACCGCACCAAACAGTACATTTATCGGGATGCATTGGTAATTCTTGAACGGCGTGTGGATTATCTTTGCTCCAAATACGCCAATTTTGCTTGTTGACATATCCATTCAACCAAAAATGCGCCTCATCACTGAAGAGAATTTTCCGGAAAAAAAGCGGATAAACATTTTTAATTGAACACTGTTTTTGAAAATAAATTTCCACGATTTGGAAGCGTTGTTTTGGAGTTAATATGTTCATGATGATTTGCCAAACAATACTGAGTAGGGACGTCACATTAAACTGTCAAAACAGCTGCCAGACAACAGAGTGATTAGTTTAAAAAAAAACTTCATAAAAAAACACCCTTTACTTTGCTACTTCCTATGTGAATACAGTCAGCCACAGAAATGCATAAAAATACGGTTTAATAACATCGCCAAGATATGATCTGTGTCACCAGTCCGAATTTTTTTTTCAAGAGTAAGAACAGCGCTCAGGGGATGACCCTTACATATGCAATGCATTACGCCGGAACTGAAGGAGTAACAATCATGCACTACTGAGCGCGGGGTTAAACTCAGGACCCTCTGCTTCACAGTCTCGTGTTAACTACTTCTGCCAACAGCACCCTCACCAATACTTTGAAATTTTACTTTATAAAATAAATGAATATTTATGATTTTTACAATCCCTGTAAAATTATCCGTCCTTTGGTGTACAATCGAACCATCTTTTGCCCTGTAGCAAAAATTAGCCGGCGAAGTAAAAGGTTGAAACAGCTACAAAAAAAAAACAACTGTCTATCATCTCATCTTTCCCTATCCCCTCGTTTTCAGTTCCGGCGCAATGCATTGCATATATAGGCGTCATCCCCTGAGTGCTGGTCCAAGATAAAAAAAAAAAAAAAATTATACTGAATCCGAGAAATCTTTATGTATTAACCGCAATTTCATTGCTAACAACGTATGACATATTATATTCTAATCAAAACATCTGTATCCCAATTTAAAAAGCTACCAGTTTATAGTAAAATTTAAATTATTTAAAAAATGCTACTGGTACAAAACATATTTATCCTTAAAAGGACCACTTTTACATTTCATTAACACAATTTGCAAAACTGCATACCATCCCTGCTGTACAAGAAATCTCCAAAAATAATGACAATATATTTAGGCAAAAATAAAAAGGCCGAAATAAGAAGATATCACGCACACACACACACACATACACACACACACACACACGCACACTAACAACATGAATTAAATCCCCAGCACTTGAGCGAAGTTTTGTGATGATTGTAAGTCTTATATCTAAATTTTCAAACATAAGTTGAGATGAAAACATAAAGACACAGGCATGTATTTGCACATTTACAGCAACTTAAAATCTTCACCGTCCGCATGTTTGCTGGAAAAAAAAGCCAGTATGACTGTTTATGACAGGATATGCTGCCACTTTTGCTAAAATTACAACAGCAACAACAACAAACCATGAAAAAAAATACTTGAAAAAGAGAAATGTTAAGCTTCATGGCAGATTCCTCCTACGATTTATAATGCTGTTTTTTTTTTGTCCTGTTTCACATACAGAAACGTACTTAAAATTTTTTCTCACTTCATTTTCACTTTTCGTCTTCAACACTTTTTCCCGCTTTTTCTTCTTAAGCTGTACATTATGTTCTTAAATATGAATGCGTGCCTTAGCCAAAGTGTTAGACAGACGGATCCATATATAAATATTGCTAGCAATACAACAATCATTCGCACATATTGTACTCGAAGTGATATCTAACAGGGATTTATGCTTATCTGTGTATTGCCAGTGTACGTTGCTTTTAGGAAAAGTTGCTACGAGTGGGTGTGTGAGATGATTCCATAGAAATTTGTAAGAGTATCGTATGGATATTATTTTCTTAAAGTTTTACTCTTGATATTTATTTTTTATGCCATTTTAACTTTGACTGTAACTGTGTCAACTTTTTTTTTTTTGTTACATTCTATATTTCATTTTGTTTTAATATTCTTCTTGGATTTTGTGTCATTTATGACAAAGTTGTCTCGACGCTGCCGTTCAGTATACTCTGGTGCTGAGTGCTCACGTATTAATCGGGCTGCTGTTAAGGGGAACATTTAAATTTTTGAACTTGTTACTAAACGATTATTAAATGTTTAAACTAAAAGGCTGATTAATTAACAAAGCAACTACCGGATTAAAATTAAGGAGCGATTCATTGATTACCCTAGAATGTAAAATTTATTAGACGCATAGTTCTTTTGTAAAAATGAGATTGTGGCAGTAACAGTTCCGTATGATTTCTGCTATATCCTCAAGGATGTATAAATACGGAAGTGTTGTGTAAACAACAGATGTAAATCTATTAAAAACCTATTTATTTTAAACAGATGTAGTGTAAAATCGTCAACATGAATTTGAATATATTTTATTCACCAAAAAAAAAAAAAAAAAACAAAATTAGGAACTTATATGGCTACTTTTATGTACCAAAAATATTTCGATTTCCCAACCCTGGAATCGAATATATAACTTTTTGGATTTTAGTACCAATTTAATTTTTCCTGAAGTAAAAAATGAGTTTAGATCATTAAAAAAACTAAATTAGGAACTTATATGGCTATTTTTATATAACAAACATATTTCGATTTTCGAAGCCTGCAATAGAATTTTTATTTATATTTATTTATTACACGAATATAATTGTTCCTGAAGCATATAATATGAAAAAACTGAAAAAAACCAATATTAGGAACTTATATGGCTTCTTTTATGAACTAAAAAAATATTAAATTTCCGAACCCTGGTAGCGAAATTTTAATTTTTTTTGTCTTCTTTTTATTAATGCAACTCTTAATGAGGTATAAAATAGATTTATTTAAGAAAACCTTAAAATTTGTTAGTTTCATGTACTACAAAATATTGCAGTTGTCCAACCCTGGAATCGAGATTTTAATTTTTTTACCAATATTATTTTTCCTGAATTATAAAATAGTTTCAATTAGCCAGAAAAATAACGTCAGTTAACTTTTAGGTTACTTTTATGTATAAAAGAAATTTCAATTTCCGAACCCTGGATGCGAAATTTAAATTTAAATTTTTGTTTTTTTTTACCAGTGCAACTCTTCATGAGGTATAAAGTAGTTTAATTTAAGAAAAGCTTAAAATTTTTAGCCATTTTGTTCACTTTCGTGTACTACAAAATATTGCAGTTATCCAACCTTGGGATCGAAATTTTAATTTTTTTAAATTTCCATACCAATTTTATTTTTCTTGAATTATAAAATAGTTTTAATTAGCCACAAAAATAACGTCAGTTACCTTTCCGGTTACTTTTATGTATAAACAAATTTAAATTTCCCAACCCTGGAAGTGAAATTTTATTTATTTTTTATTTTTTTACCAATGACACTCTTCATGAGGTATAAATAGTTTTATTTAAGAAAATCATAAAATTTGTAGCCATTTTGGTCACTTTCGTGTACTACAAAATATTGCATGTACAAAAAAAAAGTAATTTCCCATACCTGGAAAAACGTTTTATTTTTTTAGTTTTTATACAAATTTAATTCTTCCCAAAGTCTGAAATAGGTTAAATTCACAAACAAACTAAAAATTAATTGGTTTTTGATAGTTAATTTTGCGTCCAAAATATAGGTGTAAGCTTCCCAACTCTGGAACCGTATTTTCTAAAGTTCAATACCACTCTATTTAAGTTCATGTCCAACGTATCACTCCAAGAATGAAGTCCCTAGCTTTTCCGGGGTATTGGGAAAACCGATTTCACGTACAGACAGACGGACAGACGAGCATTGCTCAATCGTCATTGCTATTCATATGGATCCAGAATATATATACTTTATGGGGTCCCATATTAATATTGAGGAAATTGCACACGGAATGACAAACTCTTTTACTTTTTTATGCACATTTAATGCTATTTTTATAAAAGCCTCATTAAATCTATTTACCTCAATTTTGTTATCATCCAGTTCCAATTCCGTTAGACTCCACAGTTCAGCAAACACAGTGTCGCCAATAAAGTTGATGTTGTTGTGTGTCAATTTCAAGACATTCAAATTGCCCAAACCTTTGAATATTTCGCTGGTCAAAACGGAAATCTGATTGTTGGCCAAATTCAAATAAATCAGACGCACCAAGTCGGAAAACAGACCCTCATGTAAATTGGAAATATTATTATTGTTCATATTTAATCTTTCACACAGTGGTAAATTGCGGAATGCCTTGCGATCAATTTCAAATATCTGATTGTGTTCCAAGTTCAAGTCCCTCAGGCGTATGTGATTGGCAAAGGCTTCTTGATCCAAGGCCATTATCTGATTGTAGGTCATGACAATACGTTCCAATTGATGAAGATTTGCAAAGGCGTAGCTGCGCACAATTTCCACTTGTGAATATTCGATTGTTATGCTTGTTAAATTCTCTAAGGGTTTCAGTATATGGGTGGGTATATAATCGAGACGTCCATGATTTTGTATAACAAATTTGAGATCACGTAAACGTGGCTGCTGATAGAATCTAGTCCAGGTGGTATCATTTTGCAGTAGACCATCAGAGAACACCCAGCATTCGGCCTTTTGTACAGGTACATGATTTTCATCGGGTGTACAATAGCACATGAGCTTCATGTCACGCCGTCTTACACAAAAGCCAGTATCATCGATGGGTCCTTTGTAGGGTAGGGATGATGACAGAGCATATGCTGATGAGGCCACCGACGAGGGTACCGATGAGCCATACGTATTGTACTGATTGGAGGCGGTGGAGGAGGATATACGATCATTGCGTCTTCTGCCTTCTTTGTCGCGCGATCGACATGTCACAAAATTGATTGTTGTCAAGCAGATGAATAATAAAAGCACAATTTTTACCGCTGACAGTCTATTTAATCGTATCGTTGACATATTTGTTTTTTGTTGTATACAGAAGTTTGCGTAAATGAATTTACTAAAATAAAATATGTTAACTGTCCAATCTTTATTTCTTCACTTTTCTGAATTTTTTTTCGCAGTGTGCTGCAATGGAAATAAAAAATAAATTATTTCTTTTAGTGTTACACGTTTTTTTTTTCTTTGGGAATATTATTTGTCTACATACAAAACATGCGAGTATTCTAAATCAATATTTTGTGTTGCACATAAAATGTTGCCTCTTTTACTAGCATCGGCTTAAAATAAATTACATTTTTATGGCTTATCAACATATGTTTACTTATGATTTTTATGTTCCTTTAAAAAGCTTTTCTAATCCTAAATGCTTGCCAAGAAAATGTTTTTATGTTCGTTTCATTTTTACTAACAACAACATGTTCATTGACAAAATTATTTGCAAAGTAATTAATATTGAATTATTAATGGATGTACAGGAAATATAACATTCAGTATATGAAAGTTTCTAGAGTAAATGTTAAAGTCATTATTGTTCTTGTCAATTGTAAAATATTTTTGTGCGTTAGGTCAAAAGTGTCATATGGGTTGTAAAATAATAATAGAAAAAGTGGCGTTACAACTACTACAAATTGTCTTCTAGATTTACACTCTACTCCTGTGAACGGATATGGATATCATTATATTATTTGCTAACTGGTTCCAGGGGATATGGCTTGGAGTTTGGGTTTTATTGCAGAAACTTCAAAAAAGAATATATTTTTAACTCCAACATCAATGAATTTCACTTGCGAGCCATAGTCTATAAACATTTCTACAGTTAATACAAATGTATTCAAGCTTTAGAAATATCTAGTTGATGTAAAATCTACTATAAACAACTTTACATCGACGATTCTAAGAGATCAAAATATAGAAGACACTTCCATAATAATTTTTTATTTATTGGTAATGCATGCCAACTCTTTAATTGGTCACTGGGGGCAAAACGCCTCCAAGATCACACACACACACTCTCATGGCCTGTAAGATGACCTTTCATGGCCTGTAAATATTTTCACAAACTCAATTCAGCTATTCCAATTGTTGTGTGTGTGATAGAAGACACTCCCATAATAATTTTTTATTTACTGGCAATGCATGCCAACTCGTTATTTGGCCACTGGGGCCAGAATCCCTCCAAGATCACACACACTCTCATGGCCTATAAATTGATATTTCATGGCCTGTAAATATATTCACAAAATGCTCACAAAAATTATTAAATATGGATTTTCATAAAAAAAAAATTCACTGTTCGCCATTTCGTTACGTCATAACATATTTAACTTCACAGCCAAATACGTTGTTTCGTAACTGCTTACGTCAAAACATGTTTAACTCGGCATATTTATCTTCACTCACATAATAAATATTTCATTTAATTATCCCATATATTTATTTTTACAGTCTTATGGCAAAGGGGAAATGTCTCTAGAACGGCTCTTGCCAGAGAGACCCCAAAAACTACAGATTTTAGGCTCTCCAAAAAGAATTAGACCACATAAAGTATACATACGGGTATTCTTGATCAGTGATGAAGTCTAAGACGGTCTAGCAATGCCCATATGTTCGTCTGTGGAAAACATGATACCGTCTATTTTTGGGCCCCGCCTCCTTCAGTGGATGTTGACATACGATATTATATAAAGGAACTCTGTCCCATCCAATAAAACATTTTAAATTTACCTACTAAATTTTTTGAGGGTATTTAAGATTAGACACGGTCGAATATAACATTTTTTTTTAACTCGAACCAGCACTCAGTAGATGACTCCTACAGTCCAGTGCATTCCGCCGGAACTAGAAAGGGTGTATAATATTGGGGGAGACAGATGAAGAAAAATGAGAAGATAGAGAATTTTTTGTAGCTATTAGAACCTTTTCTACTTCGCCGACTAATTTTTTGCTACAAGGCCGAAAAAGGAGGATGCTGTTCCTCTGGTCTTTAGCACATGATAGTGTCAGTCGCTGCCAGATATATTCAGTGATCAATGCTATGCTTTCGTCACTGAGACAGTACAACAACTACAAACACAACCATGCTATAATGATGATCAGAAGAATTCAACACAATATTCATGACTGAGCGCGGTCCCCCCGCTTTATAGTCACGTGTTAACGACTTCAGTCAACAGCACCCTTAATAAAAAATGATGATAGTTAAAAGTGAAGATTAAAAAAAAAATCAATGAGTGTTCGAACTCACGGGCGATGTGTTAACACCTTTTTGTTTATTTATTTTATATTAAACCCACAAAAAACAAAGAGAATGCAAAGCAACAGACAAATGTACATACATACATTGTTATGTTTGTACATAAGCCACATACGTTGCTGTCTTGCTATCTCATTTTTATATATGTACGTATAACCACGTCACTATTCTCTTTGCTATGCATAAGACAAAACCGAAGATCAACATAAAACACTTTTTTAATATTACTCCAAATTAATACTCCGAATTAAAACACTTAAATCTCCGCTCGCCGATATCGGATCGCCTTAATTTTTGGCCTAAACTCTTCGTCGAAACCCACACTAGCGTTTTAATCCAAAAATTAATACAATCGGCTATGAATTTCCGGAGAAAATCGCGTGGGAAAATTATATGAAAATCGCCCAATAATCACTTTCAATACCGACTGCCAAGCAACGAACAAACAAACTCTTACGCTTACACTTGCGTATGTATTGAAACTGATAGTTTACTACCCTAGAGGCGCGCGTATAGATGTTAACACATCAAAAATTAACTAATTGGTTTTCAATCAATGAAACTTGCTAAAGTTTAAAATTACTGAAGAAGGAAAGAATTTAAAAGTTTACTTGCAGCAGTTCCAGATATTGATCAGTAACAAATGAGTTGGTCAAGCCCTTGCCATCTGTGCGCAATCTTTCACTTGTGTAGCAGCAACAGACAGGCGCACATTAGAAAAATTGTATCCCATATCCATGACTAAGTACGGGCTTCGTGCTGTACGCTTAGACTACTACTTCAGTCAAGAACACCCACTATGAATCAGCTAAAGAGACTATAATTTAATATTTTTCTTTCAAAATAATTTAAAAACTATACTGTTTTGTGATCATGCAGGAAGACTATAAATCACAAAATTTTCAAATATACAGCCTACTAACTAATTATATGTTAACCTTCTTAAAAAAAGATTATTGTAGTGGAATTATAGATCTCTTGGTTTACAGGGCCATCAAATTTTTAATTACTCTTATCAGTTTTCTCCCCTTATTTTTACACAATTGGGAAAGAATAGAAAAGAGAAGTGTTTGTATGAAATATACAGCCTTACCGGTCTTAATAGGTTAATAGTTTTATTAATTAAGTTTTACAAAAACCAATAAAAATCAAACATTGATTCATTAATATGAAAAAGAGGTAAATATTTATAAATAAAATATTCAAGTATAGAGGATGTAAACTTTTTTTTTGAGAAACATATTTATTTGAAAGATACATGCATAGCGTGTGCATAAGCAAGAACAGCATGCAAAATATTTACATAACGTGTTTGTATGTGCACGTACATATGTAAGTATATACGAGTATATAGCCGAGGGATATAAACAATATTGTGAAGATTTGCAAAAGTATGAATATATTCCAAAAAGTGGAAGGATATACTCAAGTTAAAAACAGTGCATATGTAAAGCTTGAATTATTTTCCATACTTTAGTATGTGTCTGTTTGCATTTGTGTGGGTGTGTGTGTGTGTGAGCGCGCACGTGTTTGTATTAACGAGAGCTGCATGAACTTCATCATGTCACAAAATTATTGAAAGATTTGCTTATTTACTTTTCCGGCGAAGATAAGTTTACTGAAATTGCTTTTATATCACACTGAATATGTTATACAAATAAACTTGCCAAGCAACGATTCATAAAGTGTTATATTCAGAAAGACATGATAAATATTCCAAACAGCCAGAGAGAACGAACATCAATTTGATTTTGTGAGAATGTACACAGAATGGTTGTTATGTCAGTCCATGAAGAAGGAAAGGAAATGATTCAAAGTGCTAGTCTGTAAGCAATTCGAAGTTGCTGCTGAACAAAAAATATGTAATATCACTTTCTGTTTTTTATCAGCTGATCTGTGGGCAAATATACAGAGGTGACCATCGCAGTTGCAGTAGTGCTCTGATCTCTAGTTATACACACCACGATAAAATTTCTGACGTTACTGTTAATTCTTGCAGAAAATTTAATTCCACTGTGCAATATATTGTTTAATATTCATATGTATACTGCCATTTGAGTATTAAAGTGAGAAACTCAGTCATAACAGATTTTCCTTAGTTTATGCGTTGGTAGAAGCTTGATAAAAATAAATAACACCATCCATCATGGCTGGCAGTGGTTCCTTTTTAATAAACTTTCGTGTAAAATAAGAAGTGCATGAGATTGTATTTATTATTGAGTTAAAATGTATGCAATGCACATACTCCTCCTCACTGTTCTGTGCAAAACTGTTACATGACGTTTTATTGCATAAGTTATATCCTGTAATAAATATGTAACGGCCAAAGACTGATATATAAGCAAACATTTTTTTTTATTATTTTAGTCCAACTGATGTCAAATATATTTTCTACCCTTGCAGAGTGTGATTCTGAATTAGCCGAAAGCGATAAAATTGTAAATGCTGCTGTTGGCTGAAGCAGTAAAACACGAGATTATGAAGCGGAAGGTCCTGAGTTCGAGCCTGATCTGAGTCATGAAATATTGTGTTGAATTCTTCTGATCAGCATTAGTGCGTACTTGTGTTAGTTGTTGCCAGCCTGTTTCAATGATGAAGGCATAGTCACTGGTCACTGAATATAATTGGCAGCGACTGACACTATCATGTACTAAAAAGCAGAGTAACAGCACCCACCTTCGTCGGCCCTGTAGCAAAAATTAGCCGGCGAAGTAAAAGGTTGAAATAGCTACAAAAAAAACTGTCTATCTTCTCATCTTTCCTAGTCCGTCCCTTCAATACTATCCCCTCGTTTTCAGTTCCGGCACAATGCATTTCATCTGTAGGGGTCATTCCCTGAGTGCTGGTCCTACTCTTAAAAAAAAAAAATTTAAAAAAATAAAAGCCTATAGTGATCAGTCTTACGAATACTAACCTATCAATAATAATTGAATTGAATTGCAACGCGTGCAAATTGTTGAGATTTTTAATTAAAATAATTGTTCTATTCGTCAAACTCATCGTGCACTTCTTCCATTTTATGGCGTACAGAATCGTCCTCCAGAGCGGCTAATTCGAAGAACAATAGATCGTTTTCGGACCACATTTACTGTTACTGATGCACCGTGAGACGCCGAAAACAGTGCGCACTGAAGAAGCTGTAGTCGCTGTAAAGGCAAGCATTGAGTATAATCCTAATCAATCAACTCGTCGCCGTTCACAGCAACTGGGGTTGTGTCCTTGCACTTTAACGGACGATTTATTTAGTTTTTGAAAATTGGTATCCCAGATTGCAAATTCTACGTGCCAGCAATGGCGGACACATGGCAGAAATCATATTTAAAGTATAATTTATTGAAGTTTCTTTCCAATAAATCCCGTTTTATTGATATCAAAAATATATTTCCTTATTTTATTATTGTTAATTTTTTCAACTTGCTTAAGTTCGAATCTGCATGACTGCAAATGATTTTTTATTATTTTATTAAGAAATGAATTTGTTCAAATTCTATTTATTATTTTTTAAATTAAAATTGGAATATTAAGAATATTTTCAATAATCCTCATACCAGCAGAACGGATCAGCACTGACTTCGAGGCCGCTACAACTTATTTATTGAAAATATTATTAATATTCCAATCTTATTATAAAATAATAAATAGAATTTGAAGAAATTCATTTATTAATAAAATAATAAAAAATCATTTGCAGTCATGCAGATTGGAACTTAAGCCCGTTGAAAAAATTAACAATTTACATAAGAAAGCCCGGCTAATAAAAATTCATACTTATTTTATTATGATTTAAACATGTGTCAGTCTATAAAAGAACACCCTATAGCACAGAGAGTTCGAAATATATATCACAAATATATAGTAAACAAGTTTAAAACTCAAACCATAAAAGATTAGTTTGAGTAAAATAGAATAAAAACAAGTGAGAACGTCATATTCGACCGGGTCGAATCTTAAATACCCTCCAAATAGGAACACCATGGCTGAAGGACCTTTCCATCAGCGTAAAGCCAATTTAATTGGTTTTTGTTGTTAATATTTTATATCAAAACGCACGCAAAGATCGGAGATAAAAAATGTTTCACCTGCAGGGTCAAAGTTAGTTTAAGATAATTCTGTGCCCAATTTTAAAACTCTATTTTTGACTCCGGGATGGTTCGTGGTGGAGGCATCTTACCTTTGTCGTAAAAACTTAAAAAATAACTTTTTGTGGTTATTAAGAGTAAACAATCATATTTTTTTATATAGGAACATTTAGGGGGAAAGGGGAGGAAGTGTAGCACAAAGGAAGTTCAGAGAACATCTCAGCTTAGTCATAAAAGCTGAGATAAATTTTTATTTTTGAAGGAATGTAATATGTTACTTCAACGCTCACTAAAGGGGGCGGGGTCCAAAACTAGATTTTTGTAATTTTCTGGCTGCAACTTCAACGATTTGGATTTTCTTTGTTATAAAAATATAGGGTCCGCCAAATAACTTTTTTTTTTTTTTTGAAAATGCCATAAAATAACTACTGAATATTTTCTCAAATATATTTTTTTATTTTAAAGTACAATCCTTCCGGTTAATAATGGAAAATAATTTCATTCAAATAGCTGCATGGCCCAATAACGATCGCCATTGACTGTAACGGGCACTCCTTGCTCACTTTCGAAATGGCCCTATTATGCCTCTGGACCGAAATCCGCACCAAACAGTGACTCGTTTTGGGTGCGTCGGCTTTTTAATGTATGCGTGCGGGTTTTCTATGTCCTAAATGCGACAATTTTGCTTGTTTACATACCCGCCAAGATCAAAATGAGCTTCATCTGAAAAGATGATTTTTTTTTGCAAAATCGGCATCTTCTGTAAGTCGATCGCAGGCCCACTTAGCGAAGCGAAAACGCATTGGATGGTCAACCATATTCGTTTAGCGGAAGTATAAAACTAATTATCTGTCAAATCAGACATGAGCTAAGTGTTACCATTCAAGAAATAAACACTAGTTGAAAAAAAAACGTTAGATTGCAGACCCTATATATCATTTGCTTAACAAAATTATAAAAAAAAACTATAAAATTTATGTTATTTTTGAGAGGTTGGTTTATTTCTTGTTAGGGGTTAGTTTTTACCCTCTGGGCACACTCAAGCCATTTACTAACTTGGCTGTGATATCTTTCAGAATCAATCTATACCAAATTTCATGGGTCTGGATCTCTTCATTTGTACTGAATAACGATTTCCACAGACGGATGAATATGACCAGATCGTCTTAGATTTCAGCACTGATTAAGAATATATATTCTTTATGGGGTCTTAGAGGAATATTTCGCTGCGTTACACACGAAATGACAACGTGAATTCTTTTTTAAAGTGTACAAGAGATCAGAAAAAAATATGATATAAGGAAGTAGTCAAAGACGTCATGGGGATTTGATAGTGAGATCCTACATCGGTTTAGTATTGAAGCGGTTCTCGTATACAATTTCCTTACAAAATTTCTATATATGGGAACTGTTTTCACATCCAACTAAGCCACTTAAGAGAAGGGGAAAAAAATAAATTCACATAAACACTGATGATGAAAATAGCCCTGTTGTACTTTGGGGTGGGATGTTAAAAACTGAATTGATTTTTATGTAGTAAGAATTTTATGGAACATTTTATATTGTTATATTAAATTGAATTAAGATTCTATAGGCTAATTGTTCGAAATTTAATTTAAATCTCAGAAAGACATGATAAATATTCCAAGGCACAAAGGAAAGTCAACATTAGTTTTATTCAACTTACACAGCAGAGCAGAACAGCTGTTTTCGAAGGACGCAACCCTTTCATCATCAGTGCTCATGTGTATTGTGTTTGTCACCACTTATTAGGTGGCTTAGTTGAATGTGATAACAGTTCCTATTGACACAAATTTTATTGTGAAAAAGAGTCCGAGAACTCTATCAACCTGATGTTAACATGTTATTGTTATAATACCCCCGTGTTACCGTTTGTTTATTTTTCTTTATGTCCCATTTTTCTGAATTTTTTGTTCCATCATACCTAAGTCAAACTTTTGATTTTTATTTCTGCATTGACCTCTGAATTATTCATCATGTTCTACGAACACTACCCCATCAATAATAATTGAATTAAATAAGTAAAATATATTTGATTTGTAGTATTGTACTTTAAACTAAAAAGAAATTTAATAGAAGAATTTGAAATTTATCACAAATGGCCGAAAAATTATTGTAAAAGCTACTTATGAAACGAAACTTAAAACTAATTTCATAAAGCTTCACGTTTCCCGACAAAGATTTATTTTACAATTTTCCAAAACGTTTTTATATTAAGCAAAATTAAAATCCATTTAAATATAATAAATTGCACGTTTTACGTTTTTATCTTGAGCGGTTTTCTTTTACATTCTATTACTCCCTGGATTTTGATTGAAAAAAAATTGTTCTTCCTTGTTATTTAAGATTTATGGGACCTTTAAGAAAAAGGCAAAGTACAAAAAAAAAAAACAGGAAGTATACAAAGCGCGTTTAAAACTGTTGTTTGTTAAATAATGTAACTAAATTGTCCTCCTTTTTAGGAGCAAAAATCATTTTTAAGTGAAACTCATTTTTTTTTTTGTTCTTTTGATTTTCTTAAACACTTTTATTGCTCTGCTGTTGTAGTGAAATACATTAAGTCAACGGCAATATTTTAAAATTTTAAGTTTATTCAGTTACTCAGACAAGCAGCCATCCAGTTAAGAAACCATCTAAGCAGTCACTTTTCCGCCATTTTCGTTTCCTTTGTTTTATATACAACTCTCTGTCTCACACTTCCAGTATAATAATGAATTATGGATGGTATTTTATTACAAACGCTTTTTTTTTATTGCCGCATTTTGTTTTTCATTTTACTTATTTCACAAGTTTGTAATATGATTTAGAAGTTCCAAGGACATTCTGGCAAAAAGTAGGTGAATGAAATTTTTAATGGGCAAAATAATTTGCAATTAAGGTATTTAAATGAGTCTGAAATTATGTCTGTTTTAAGAAATATTAGAGCGTAATGGAAAAATGCCAGAATTGTTAAGTTTACATTACCGGCCAGGCAAGATTGCATAAGTAATTTAAGAACAAAAAAAATTATTTTTGGACAATTTTTAGGTACTTTGTGCACGAAAATAGAATTAAAATTATTCAAAGTAATAATATTCTTGTGCTAAGTATTTTCTGAATTCAAAATTATGTAAACCTGGAGTAATAGAATTGATTAAAATTGTTTTATATTCTTTGTAAATAGCACACAGCTTCATAAGCTTGTTTATATTCATTAAATAAATTTTAAATATTAATAAGTAATAATACAAATACACACACACACACACACATACAAAGCATGATTATTAATCTTTTATAAAATCTTTCTTAATGAAGGCCACAAGAAAACTATTTCATATTTAGCTTTTGGATAAGCAACAAGTTTTGGTTTAAGTAAGAATTAAATATTGAAAGAAGGCATATGAACCTAGGCTATACGAAGCAATGAGTGAATTGAATATTAATTAGAGAAGGTAAATATGAAAGTAGAAACCAGTTAAAATTATGTTTTTTTTTGGAATAATAGTGGCTCTAACATATAAATCAGCTCTTAGTTTGCATACAAACTGAGCCGCTGTGATATACTTGAACTCTCAGCAGGTATTAACTAACAATTGAAGTAAAATGTTAGAATATGGCTTTAGTTTTAGGATAATTCCTTTTACTTTTTTGTGTGTATTACTAACAAAGCAAAGATGTAAAAATATTATTTATATTATTGCCATTTTATTTTTGCCTAAAAATTAAACTCGTGTTAGACTTAAAAGCCAACAGTTTTAAAAGAGTACTTAGTCACAAGAAATACAATGCCAAGAAAGTTTGTACATGGCTGGCAAAAGACACAAAAAGTGGTGTTAGAAAGCCAACAAAAGCTGGTAGCGGCAGGAACCAGTAACAAGTACCAACTGGCGCAAAGAAACACAATGTTGTTTTTGGTTTGAGTATTAAAAGTTTCATTTGAAATTAAATGCAGAGAAATGGTGTTAATTTTCATAAATTTAGTTTTCTTTGAAATTTAATTCTTTGGTAACTTTGAGTGAAGTGAACAAAAGACCTTCGCTATAACCATCAAAAAAGAATTGGTGTCCATATTCGCTTTGTCATTGCATGTGTAATGCAGCGAAATATCCCTCTAGGACCCCGTAAGGTATATACATTCTTGATCAGTGATGAAATCTAAGTTGATCTAGCCATGTCTGTCCATCCTACCAAAAAAAGAGCCAGGCCATTGAAACTTAGTATAAATATATCTTGAAGGATAGCAGAGGTCAAGTTCGTAAATGGGTTGAACCGGGATAGAGAGAAAAAAGTTACGCTAAGAAGAACTGAACCCATCTCTAAACAAAATAATTTTTTTTAATTTTGTTAAGCAAATAATATATTCTTATGTCAAAGAAGGCCCAGAACGTTGAGTTTGCAGCCAGAAAATCAGAAAAATTCATTTTTGGACTCCTCCCCCTTTAGTGGGTTTTGAAGTAACATATTACATGGAAAAATAGTTTAAATAACGACCTGCCGACGATTCGAACTACATCATGGAAAATTTATCATCAAGTGAAGACGACGTTGATAGTGATGAGGAAAGTGTATGCACTGACAGCGATGGAGAAGCCAATGAAAACATTGACTCCGACAGGGCCGATGTAGAAGCGTGTAAATTGGCATGACACGGTTAGCGAAATACCAAATTTTAATTTCTATTCTACTTCGTCTTGTATAAAAATCGAAATAAGTGATGCGTCGCTTCCAATTGATGTCTTCAATCAAATTTGCAATAACAACATCATGGACCTACTTATTCGCTGTACGAATGAATACGGACTTCAATTAAGTAACCAGCAGAGAGGTAGCAGATTCAAAAGGATGATGTTATTTTCACCCGTTCATCGTCCTGAAATGTTAAAATTTTTAGGCTTGTGTCTACTTCAAGGGCAAATTAAAGTTCCAAAGATTCGTCAGTTATTTTAGAAATCGGCACTGTACTATCACCCGGCATTCTCTGCGACAATGTCCGGCAGAAGGTTCGAACAAAATTGATAAATCAGAGTTTTCAAGCTGCTTTCTGTCCTTCTGAGCAAATTGTGCTAGATGAATCGTTGTTACTCCATAAAGGTAGACTCGTTTTCCGTCAATACATTAAATCGAAAAGGGCACGATTTGGCATAAAATTCTTTGAACTATGCGTCTCATCCAGTTATGTTTTAAATATTGAAATTTATAAAGGTAAACAACCAGATCTAACCAAAGGTTCAAAAATCGACGCAATTGTTAATCCTTGTATACGAAATAGTTTTTAATAACATTGATTCCACAACGAAAGCCGTTTGGGTTATAAAAGTACAGCACATTTTCTGCTGTCACTACCCACTAGAGAAGAGAGAGAGATTTTGATTCTGTTATTGTTTAATTTACATTTGAATTTTAATTTGTTGTATTTCTAAAGGGAAATGTTCAATAAGTACGGCAAGGTAAACAAAATTAATATCTTTACAAGCATTTATTTGTGCAGCCATCCATCCATTCATTTGTTCCCTTTGAATAACAGCAAAAAAAACAAAAAAACAAAAACAAAAAACATATTTGAATCCATTGTAATAGTATGGCTTGTAATGATTACTGTTTAGATTCGTACTGATGTTGTTTGTTTTGTGTGTTCGTGTGAGGCTTCAGTTCCCAGAAAGGTTATTATTTTTTAATAAATTCTTCAATAGGTTATTGGCACATTGAAATCTAAAGGACTATAAAGGCCTATCATAATCATCAGCACCATCCTCTATGCAAAAAAATGTTAGAAGATGAAAAGGAAAACTCGATCAAAATGTATTCAAGTGTAACTGTTGTTGTTGTGGTTATTCTTTATTTTTTCGATTGTTGTTTTAGACTTAAATAAACACAAAGTTCTTATTTGATTCCTGGTTTAATTTTTTATTATTATATTTTCTTTGTTTTTTTTTGTTTGTTTTTGTTTTTTTAGTATCCTTTGCGCGTGCAGAGGTATATTGATGATTTTTACAGCTCTAGTGCTTTGTTTTATTTTGTGGTATTGTTGATGTTTTATTTAATATTCTCTTGGCATAAATGCTGGGAATGATGGCGCCAGCAATAACGTTTGTAGATGAAAAACATTTTTTTTACTTAAAGTTTTATTTTGATATTTATTAAGTATCAAATAAGGAAGGATTCACCAGGTATTACTAATATTATTTTTATATTTTCCAACTTTTATGGTACATTTTTTTATTATTATTTCAAATACTGTGCCACAGCCAAAAGCTAAGCTGGGTTATTCTCGGTTAGGCCAGGGAATAAACAACACTATCTTAAAAGCTTCAATAATTGGGTTTTGGTGAAAAACTATTTTTTTAATGTATTTAATTCAAATATAAAGAAAAATATGTGAGAGAAAGCATCTACACAAGTTTAAATTTTTGTTGAGATTTCTTTTTGATTTAAGTACTTTTTAGAAAAAAATTTTTTTAGGTTAGAGTTATTATTTTACGCTGTACTAAAGTGGGCTTTAAAAATCCTCCTTCGTAGGTACTATTAAAAAAAAATTCTGGTCAACCAATAAACAAATTCCATATGTTTTTATCTGTCTTCATCTGCATTATCATCTCTTTTCATAGTTCAGACGTTATACATTATATTAGAAGCATTCATACCCTGACTACTGGTCCAAGATAAAAAAGGATAATTTAAGAAATTACTTGCGAGTACTTAAAAAAAAGATTTATTTGCAGAAACTTAATAATTAACAATTTTTTTCAATTTCTTTAAAATTTCGTAGGTGTCCGGGACCACCACCATCCTTCATATCTTCTGGATCTTATTTGCCAAGCTTTAAAACTTTAGTCTGACTCAGAATAGAATCTCCGTAAATCGTAGAATACACAAAATTCTTCTTTCTGCACTTTTTTTTTTAACTCGGACCAGTGAATTAATTGAATATAATTAAATATTTTTTTACTAATATTATGTATTTCGATTTTATTTTTATATAGCATAAATTGAATTTATAATAACTATTGCAACATAAATTTTTAATTTGTAAAATTTTTGCCAACAAGGCTCTATAATGTGGGTGCTGTTGGCTGAAGTAGTAGAACACGAGACTATGAAGCGGAGAGTCCTGAGTTCGAGCCCCAGCTGAGTCATGAAATATTGTGTTGAATTCTTCTGATCAGCATTAGTGCGTGGTTGTGTTAGTTGTTGCCAGCCTGTTTTCAGTGATGAAGGCTAGTACTGATCACTGGACAATTACTGGCAGCGACTGACCCAATCATGTACTAAAAGCAGAGTAACAGCACCCACCTTCGTCGGCCCTGTAGCAAAAATTAGCCGGCGAAGTAAAAGGTTGAAATAGCTACAAAAACAACTGTCTATCTTCTCATCTTTCCTAATCTGTCCCCTCAATACTATCCCCTCGTTTTCAGTTCCAGCGCAATGCATTGCATATATAGGGGACATCCCCTGAGTGCTGGTCCTACTCCTAAAAAAAAAAAAAAAAAATAATGCCAATATGGCGCTGGGCCGAATCATGTAAATTTGTTATATTTTATAATTAAAAACTTATTTAAAAATAAATAAATAAAAAATTAAAAATTACGCTGAAACTAGAAAGGAGGTGATTGTATTGAGAGGAAAGATGAAGAATGATGAGAATATAGAGATTTTTTTTTTGCTATTTCAATATTTTAGTTCGCGGGCTAATTTTTTTGCCACAAAGTGCTGTTCCTCTGCTCTTTAGTACATCAAGCCCCTTATTCTGTAACTATTTGTCAATGTCACGTCAAGACAATATCAAAAATAGAAACATAGAAAATTTTTGTAATCCTTTTCTTCAGCAATTAACAATTTCTAACAACTTCTTGATACATTGGAGGTCTTAGAGTGTAGAAGTAGTTAGTGGTTTTCCACATGTAATAGGTAAGTGCCCTATTTTTGATATTGTCTTGATATTGACAAAAAGTTGCAGAATACAGAAGAATATATGTAACACTAACAATGGACTATAGCTGAAAAGTTCTAAGGAAACCACTCACGTATTAAGTACTTCTCATACAGATTTTTTACTCTGGACTGGATTCTGTTAACAGCCCGTGTACTGGGATCAAATTACTGCATTCCATAAAATTTAAATACAAATTTTTCTCAATATCTTATGCCGTAATTTGCCCCCTGGTTGTCTGTTTTTGTATATAAAATTGAACAACTTTCGAAAATGTTTATTTTATAAACATAATCACTCAAACACACAAACATACTTTGAACCTTACCCAGCAGGAGGATAAGCGTTAATTGCCTTTGAGATACTGGTACGATTACTAGTATAGTAAGCACTAGTTCAAAAGATGATTGAAAATATACAGAAAAGTACTAGTACTTCAAGTAGTTCATTTGTAGATTGATTTGACTTGTAGAATTTCATATTACTTTTTGCTCATGTTTTAAAACGAATTGCTAATTCATATTTTCATTTATTTTATTTTTAATTGCTACAATTTTTAAACAAATTTCAAATTTGAAACGAAGAATAGTATTAGACGACTTTGCCACCTGCATATCTGTTTATTTATTCGATAATTTATGTAAGTAAGCCGCAGTTTTCTTGTGTGTTAAAAAAGTGACATTTTAAAATATATAAAAAAAATTAAAAGCTAATTTAAATATTTTTTAAACGTGTTTTTTTTTGTTAATATTTATGTTCATATGTAAAATCAGCGATCTTTTTTAAAATAATAAAAACTGATATATGTATGTATTGTATGTTCATTAGTGTTTGGTATATGGTGGAGTACCAAACGCAACTCAAATTGTACAAGGTGCTATTGGATTGAGTGTGCCCTGAAGCAACTTACCATTTCCTCTTATAAACTAAGAATTGATGAACCAGAAATTGCTTGTGAAGAGAAAGACTTAACAAATTTCATTGGGTTTAAAATACCAATAAATTTTGGGTTTTTTTATATATAAACCAGTTCCTAATGCAGAACTGATTGTACTAGTATCCGACTGGAAGAAATTATACTAGTACTTATCTAGTACTAATAGTACTAGTATTCCCCTAGTTTCCATCTAGTACCAATGGTACTAGTAATTTTCCAAACACACTCAATGTTAATTTGAGCATTAACATGGTATAGGAAAGTTCACAGTTGGGAACTAGTACTGGTGATTTTTGTACTAGTGCAATACTAATTTGATACTAGTTCGATCTCCTGCAGGGTTACCAACAGTTTTCAATAAATTTGTTTTTATTGATTTCTATTCATTCTTCAACTTTCAATATTATTTTAGCAACAATTTCTGAAGCTCAAAATTTTTTTTTTTATATGAGTATTGAAAAAAAAAAATAATTTCTTTTTTATAAAAAAATTTAAGCTTAGAAAAAACTTAAGCTTAAAAAACCTTTTTAAAAATAATTTGTTTTTATATATTGTCAGTCATATGTTTTCCAAGAACTTATTAAGATATTAATAAAAAAATACGTCTTACAGTTTATTTTATACAATATAATTGAGAAACATTGTAGAATTCTTTTTTTTTTCTCTGTACTAAATTCTTATTTTTAAACCTTTCAATTTCCCATAAGTCTTTAAGCAAACATTTATGTGTACGTCTGAATAGTATAAATGAAAATATCCTGTTGCAGTGACTGCCAATAAAACTAAAAAAAAAAACACATACAGCTAAGTCCTGGTCTAAGTCCTGTATATCCTGTTTTTCTAATTTTCTCCTTGTTATTGGAATTGTTATTTTAGTTCTCTTTAATGTTCAGGTGTTGGTAGATTGTTGGTAAGGTGTTGGTTGGGAATATATATACATATATAAAAAAAAATCAATAAACATAAACTCGTAGAATAGTCTCCTGCAGCGATGCTCCTTGTTTTATACTTCATTTTGTATTGTTTAAAATAACGGCCTTTTGTGTTCTTTTCTTCAAATGGCTTTCTGTGTTTTTGTATGGCTGTGTGCTATTTTGCCTTGTTTAAGTAAAATTTATAGTGTGATGTTATTATTTTTATTGACAATACGTGACGTGTTCTTATTGTTTATTTAGTTGCTTTTGGTCGTTTGTTCAATTCCTTGTTATTTGTTCGTTATATCAGACAGCTAACTCGGTAGCCAGTCTCACTCTCTGCTTATCCATAAAGTTTTAGGAAAATATTCTTTGTATTCCTTTTATTACCAGTATTATAATTCTTATTTTTAGTATTTTTATTGCCTCCTTTACAATATGTAACGACTATATTTATATACAATATCTGTTAGTGTTCAAGGTGCTTATAAATAGTTGTTATTTGTATGAACATAGTTTTGTATGTTATTTATTAATATCATACTTCGATTGTTTTAGAAAGAATGTCATGCAAATACTTAGCGAATTCTTAAAGTGCCATTTAACAAAAACATATCGCAATCTGTATTTCTAATTCATGAATCTAGGACAACTCCTACTTAAATGGACATATATTCAAATAGAAGCCAAAATCGTTTTTCTTATTACTTTAATTATATTATTACCACAATATCAGCTAGAGTTTAGAAATGGCATGGTTGTGTCCGTTGTTGTCAACCTGTTTCAGTAATGAAGGTACTGGTCAGTGAACTTAAATGACAACGATTGACTCTACCACAGACTAAAGAGCAGAGGAACAGCACCCTATTTCGTCGCCACGTTAGTAAAAAATTAGCCGGTGAAGTAAGATGTTAAAATAGCTACAAGAAAAAAAATCCCTATCTTCTATATTCACTCCTCTCCATAGTCATCTTTCTCCTCAATACTTTCCCCTCCTTTCCACTACCGGCACAATGCACAGCGTTCCCTGAGTCCTAGTCCGAGTTAAAAAAAATTTAGATCGACCAAAATGGAACAAAAAGTATTCTCACTTATTCTGTAACATTTTGCCAACGTCAAGTCAAGATAATATCAAAACTAGAAACAACTCAATATTCTTTTTCCTTCGTATTTAACTTCTTGTTATTTTATAGGCCTTAGGGAATTGCCAGAGGCTGTCATCAGTAATTAATTGGTGCCCACAATCATAATTCAACTGTCCTATTTTTTTTTATATAGCATTGACGTGACGTTGACAAACAGTTACAGAATAAGCGGTAATAATAACTATCCCTTAATTTTGGAAATAATGCTTCAAGTAAATATGCTAAATTGGGGACGTTTTCGTACGTCCTTAGGGGTTTCTTTTATTTATTTTTTCCTGAAAAGCAGCTTTGCATGGCCGGTATAAGGACCATTCGAAGTGCCTCTTCGAGCTGCAAGTAACACAAGGCCACTAAGCTGTTTAATACAATATTTGGAGACAAACTTCAAACCCAGGAGCTTCAGTTAATCATTTGAATCGTCCTGTGCAATTTTTTCCTAAGTATAAAAGAATTCAAAAGAAAAAATTTTTTAACAAAAAATTTAGAAAAATGGGACATAAAGAAAATAATCAAACGGCAACACGGGTATTACAACAAATATGTGTTAGCATCAGGTGGATACAGTTTCCGTACGCAATTTCCTAATGAAATTTCTATGAATAAGAACTGTTATCATATCTAACTAATCCACCTAAAAAGTGGTGACAAACAAAATACACATGAGTACTGCTGATGACAGTGTAGCGGCTTTGGAAAACAGCTGTTCTGCTCTGCTGTGCAATTTGAATAACTAGAAACTGATGTTGACTTTCCTTTCGAACAATTAGCCTATAAAACTTAATTGAATTTAATAAAAAAGGACGGAAAGTGATCATTGAAGGGTTTTGGAACTAGTTGCTACGCACATTTCACGGAGGCTAAAGCAGATTATCACAGATTATCACAAGCAGATTATCCACAATTTCTTAGATTCTGTAAATATATTATTTCAAACTTCTACTTAAATCAATAAAAAAATATTAAGAGATTTTAATGTCTGCTTTGGGCAAGAAGATGGAAAATATTGTTATTAAGTCTTTTTATTACCAAAGATCACTCTTAATTTTTCCACTTGATTCCATTCCTTCAATAATCACTGTAAACTTCTTAAAAATTTAGGAAAACTAAAATTTGGGGAAATTATTAATATTAAAATATTTAAGTGTTAAAAAATAATTCCCAAATATATAAATTAAATTATAGGCATTTGATTCAACAATATATATCTTTGTACATACTTTGCCAAATGGTGAAAAAGCCAAATGAAAGAAAAAGATTATAAAATTTAACAGAAACCAATCCACTTACATACAAAAGTACAGTTTTCTTTGATTTAAATTGCTTGCGGTTGTGCTTTAACTTGCTTTATTAACGTTTAACTATTTTTGGAATTAAACTGTAATTAAATTCTTATTTTCTGCTTAATCATTTACTTACTCTACAAAATAAATACTGGCGAAACAATTAAACACTCCTGCCTATAGTTTGAATTTCAAAGTACAAAAGTACATTTTAACTGACAGCTTAAATGAATTTAAGTTAATAGTAAAACCAAAAAAGCCTTAATCTATACCTTAAATAAAGAAACCATCTAAACAATTAATTCCAAACACCAGCAGCACTTTCATGATATATCATACATTAACTTTGTTAGACTTAAGCAGTTGAAAATGAAAAACGAAAAAGAGAAAAAAGACTAGCACGTATAAACAGATTAGGGTATTCAGGACGATGATTGATCGTATAATTCTGTATGTGATTAGCATTTTATTTAAAACGTAAATGAATATAGTTTATTTTATATATGTGCATGATCAATAAAATGTTTTAAGTGTGTTCTTTTGAAGAATATTTATATTGATGAAAAATTTTATTCAATGTCTATGAACCATTAATCATTAGGCCTCAAATTACCATAGAACTTTTTTCGTTATAGAAATTTAAATTCGTGGACATACTGATTTTCATATTTTTATAAAAAGTTACCACATGCAAAGTTTTACTTCCTATTTAGTGCGTCAACAAGAGAACTAAAAAAATTTCTCTTATGAAAGCTTATAAAGGGTGTTTTTATTGCTGATTTGAAATTTAAATAAAACACATGCCAAATTATGAAATGGCCAAAAAAATTTTTTATATGGTAGATATTTTCTTGTCATTTAACATTTAAATATAATTTCGGGCATATGGCCACCACGACTATTTTGCACAAAGGTCATTCTGGAGGTCCAATTTTCGACCACCTTTTCAAGCATTTGAGGGCGTATTTCAGCAATGACACGTTGAATACTGGTTTCCGAAGAGTCAATCGTTGCTGGTTTATCCACGTAAACCAATGATTCCAGGTATCCCCACAAAAAATAATCGAGTGGCGTCAAATCACACGAACGCGGAGGCCAATTCACCGGTCCATTTCTCGAAATAATGTTGTCGTTGAAATGTTCTTTCAATAAGTCCATTGTTTCGTCCGCAGTATGACAAGTGGCACCATCCTGTTGAAACCACATTTCGTTTACATCCATATCTTGAAGTTTTGCCACCAAAAATTTATTGATCATGATTCTGTATCGATTTCCATTCACGGTAACGAGTCGTCCTTCCTCATTTTTAAAGAAATAAGGACGGATGATTCCACCAGCCCATAGACCGCACCAAACAGTACATTTATCGGGATGCATTGGTAATTCTTGAACGGCGTGTGGATTATCTTTGCTCCAAATAAGACAATTTTGCTTGGTGACATATCCATTCAACCAAAAATGCGCCTCATCACTGAAGAGAATTTTGCGGTAAAAAAGCGGATAAACATTTTTAATTGAACACCGTTTTTGAAAACAAATTTCCACGATTTGCAAGCGTTGTTCTGGAGTTAACCTGTTCATGATGATTTGCCAAACAATACTGAGTAGAGACGTCACTTTAAACTGTCAAAACAGCTGCCAGACAACAGAGTGATTCGTATAAAAAAAAACTTTACAAAAAACACCCTTTTCAATAGGCAGTTCACGAGTATTTTACACCCTATTGAGCCAGAAGTCGCTTTGCAGTTATTTGTTATTTCATATTAAGGCATGATTTTAAATAATCTGAATATTCAATTAAAAAAATAATATATGAAAAATTAAAAAATAAAATATATAAAATAAAAATTTTGTATCCAGTCCCCTAGAGAAAACAAAGTGACCAAAGACGAAGAACAGGAAAACAGTTTTGAAAAAGTCATTCACAAGGTATTTTTGTATGCATTATTTATTTCTCATTGGAAAACAGTAAAAGAGAGCATTTGCATTTCGGTTTTTGTAAAAGGGATGATTTAAGGTGCTTTAAGGTTTTGCCCCAAGTACTAAGAACATAAATTATATGTCGCCTTTAAAAGTAGTATAACGCCGCCAGTTGTTTAAATTCCCAGGAATTTAAATGAAAAGTTTTGCATAAAAGCATATAATTTGGGCAGTTAACTGCTGATGACATAAAACCTTTTTTTCTGAAAGAAATAATAAAAGTATAGCTCATAGAAGAGTTTAAGGCCCAATTAAAAAAAAAATATTTATTTACCTCAGGTTAATAGGACAAATTTTCATATAAAAGTTTGTTTTATAAACATCTTATTAATCAATATTTTTTTTTATAAATTAGGCCGTAAGAATACGTATAAGAAATTTAATTTTTGAAAATATTGTAACAAAAGTTCATGCATAATTTTCAAGCAAGCCACTGTATCTATTAAACTTAATAGCATTGTGGGTGTTGTTGGCTGAAGTAGTAGAACATGAGACTATTAAGGGGAGGATCCGGAGTTTAACAAAAAATTTTCTATCTCCTCATCTTTCTGCATCTGTCCTCTCAATACTATCCACTCCTTTCTAGTTCCGGCGCAATGTACTGCATACGTAGGGGTCATCCCCTGAGTGCTGGTTCGAGATAAAAAAAAACTTTAACACGATTAAAAGTTTAATTTACATTATCTGAATTAAAATCTGAATTCTTCTGTTATTAAAAAATTATAACTCTAATACCAATAATTTTATTTGATTAATTTTACTAAAAAAAAATCCTGAAATTCCGTATAGCACGAGTAGTTCCAAATAGGAAATATTAGTCTAATAATTCGACCGAAATAAATTGGTACCTTATCTATTGGACACAATGATAAATCTTGATTGCAATTGTATTCGTTTATATTTATACATCGATTAAAGAGCACACTCTAACCTTAAGTATATGTGCTTAAACAAGCAAACTGGCACGAGTATTTGGAAGTTCAACTATGTGGCTGCTCGTACAAATAGAGTTTGCAAGAACTTAAGAAATTTCATTTTAGCTATACCTCTGGGTAGATGCTATTCAGTGACTGATTGGAAATCTTGAATGGAAACTAAGAATAAGCCTCTTATCAAAATAAAATCTTAATATATACACAAGAGGTTTTTGTTTTTGCATGAATATTTTGCCAAACTGTTGATGATTAGGCATGGCCATTTTATTACGTCTGTCTTCGGGTAACCTAGTAACAGATTCTTTCTGTTTGATTGGCCAGCTGTGCTAAAGTATGCAAGTTGTATATTTAACATATAATTTGCCTGAAGCAATAATATTATATTATATGATTGTAGCCATATCACATTATTATCTAACCAAAGTGTTATGTAATTTAATAATAAGGGGGGAAAAAAATTACTTAGACATCTTCGGCTGGCTTTACACTGCCAGTAGTGGTATCCAAATTTTATATGCGTATGCAATTTCTTTTAATTTTATTACACACAAGTTTAGAAAGTAGAACAAGCGAATTCATATTTTTTGGAAAAGAGTTAATTTAACATTGTGATGGTATATTTTTGTAAAATTGCTACTTTATAATTATGAAACTAGGCATACTGTTGTTTTTATTCCCATTTGAAGTAATAAATCAAAACTAATTCATTAAACAAGTTACAATTTTAATTACAACTTTGTACTAATTCATTAAATTACCATTAGGGGTTTTATAAGGGTAACTTTGCTTATCGTTTTGATATTTAATGGCATACAAATGCCAAATTTCACTCTCACGAAAATTTAACTTCTACTAGAGCTGCCATGAAAAAATATTATATATTGTTAAAATAGTATTGAGTCCTTGGAAATTTGAATGGCATGTGCAAGCGCGGAATGTTTATACAAAATCAATAAACATTTCTGATTACAGCCCAGTAAGAGTTTTAGCCTATCAAGAGCAATTAATTTTATAAAAGAAGTTAAGAATATACTTAGTGCATATAAAAATTAAGTAACAAGTAGATCACAATATAAAAATGTTATCCTGGGAGATGAAGAGAATAACTCAAAGACAAATGGTACAGAGTATTAATTGTGTTAATATTAGTCGAACTTTACAAATTAAGATACAAAATTTATTTATTATGTATGAATTTCTATTTTAATATTGAACTTTATTTATGTTAATTGTATTATAGGATGTTAATTTTCGCAACAGGCTATAAGTTCAAATCTGCAAAACTGAAAATTATTTTTAATTTTTATATAATAAATGAATGTGTTTCCATTCTATTTATTTTTCAGACTGGATATTTATTTATTTTTAGCTTTTCTGCGTGGCTTCAGCTAATGTGTATGTTATGTCAATGATGCATTGTATTTTCACCGTATCAAAGTTTAAAATGTTCTTAGTTACCAGTTTGATAACTTCACAAGTCCATAAAAAATTTTGGCCACTCTGGACTAATTAATCGTATCTTACTCCTCGGATCCTAATATACTTCTATGTTAAATCTTGTCTAAATAGGTTCAGTAGTTTGAGCGTGAAAGGGAAACCGACAGACAGACAGAGTTACTTTCATATTTATTATATTAGTAAAGGAAAAAGTGCAAGTCAACATAAAAAGTGCAAGGCATTATGAAAAGTGCAAGTCATTACAAATATTGCAAGTCATCATAAAAAGTGCAGGTCATCATAAAATATGCAAGACATTATGAAAAGTGCAAGTCATCATAAAAAATGCAGTTCATCACAAAAAAGTGCAAGGGCACTTTCATAAAAAGGGCACTTAATCACAAAAAATTAGAGTCATCAAAAAGTGCAAGTCATCATAAAATGAACAAGTCATCATAAAAAATGCAAGTCATCATAAAAAGTGCAAGTCATCATAAAAAATGCAAGTCATAAAAAGTGCAAGTCATCATTAAAAGTGCACTTCATCACAAAAAATTAGAGTCATCAAAAAGTGCAAGACATTATGAAAAGTGCAAGTCATCATAAAAAGAACAAGTCATCATAAAAAATGCAAGTCATCATAAAAAGTGCAAGACATCATAAAAAGTGCAAGTCATTATGAAAAGTTCAAGTCATAAAAAGTGCAAGATATCATAAAAAGAGCAAGTCATCATAAAAAGTGCAATTCATCACAAAAAATTAAAGTCATCAAAAAGTGCAAGACATTATGAAAAGTGCAAGTCATCGTTATGAAAAGTCCAGGTCATCACAAAAAGTGCAAGTCATCATAAAAAATGCAAGTCATAAAAAGTGCAAGATATCATAAAAAGAGCAAGTCATCATAAAAAATGCAAGTCGTCATAAAAAATGCAAGCCGTTATGAAAAGTGCAGGTCATCAAAAAAGTGCAAGGCATACAAAAATATGAAGGTATCGGTAACTCTAGCAACGTAATAAATCTTACACTTTAAGCAAATACTATAGAAAATTTGCACAATTTTAATAACACAAAATGTGTATTCGTAAATGTACTAACCAACATTAAGTATTTAACTGTTAAAGTTACAAATTGATGTAGTACGAAAAAATTTTAACAGCTGAATTGTTGGTAATCTGACACCCCAAGCAGAAATAAAATCCGATTGCCTATAGTTTGTAGGTGTACAACATATAATGAAGTATGTTTAGCAATTAAAGTGTTTAATTACTACGACCAACTTTTGAAATTGTCTTAAACACTACACTGCCATACTCAACACTATTACACAGCATCAGATTTAAATACCAGTTTCACACTTTTTCGCTTACATTTTGTTATTTCTATCTGCTTTCCGTTAGCAAGGTGTTGCAAAAATAAAACTTCACGAAAATGATTAAAGAAAATTCTTTAGAAACTTATTTGTTGTTTGAAAACAAAGCGAATTTCCCTTCGGATCTTTTAGTAAAATTTTCTGTCAATTTCTAATAAATAAATTCCTGACAACTGACTTTAGTTATGTCTCTTTATTCTGTATCGTTGAGTAAATTTCAGTCTTTTTAGCTGTTTGTTAGTTGTCTGTTTATGGTGAAAATGTTCCGCTTGAAAAAAAATTTTGTTTTTTTTTTGTTAGCAACTTGTAATTTACTTTAAAAGTTTCTTTATAAATAAATAAGAATAAAACTTTGGCTTGCTATTTAATATATTTCTTTTCTTTTCGTTTTACTGCATACATACACATACACATATACATAAATATTTATACGTGCATATGCATATAAATGGGATCTTGAGCTTCTGCCTTTGGAAAATTTCTATGCGAGCCAAATTACCGAAAAATAAGGTTAACAAGATGTCAAATGAAACTTTTCCCAAACCAGATTTGACTGATGATTTATTGTATCGGCTATTTTATCTTAAATCAAATTCAAGAGGGCAAGAGGAGCCTATCTCTATCACTCTCTCTGATGGTGTATAAAATATTTTTAAACTTTAAAACTTTAGTTTTGGTTGTAAAATTTAAAGCCCAAACTGTTACGAGATCACTAAAGGTACGTCCACACTTATCAAACATTTGCCCAAAAAAGCGTAACCACTAAACATTGTTCTAATTTGTTTAGCCTTTAATTTTTTAATGTAAGTAAGGATATTGAGCTTGAGGCTTATTTTTATAAAATAATAAATTTAAAAAATTGTTATTTATTTATTTTTCAATATTTCGATATCATCTGTAGGATAACAATTGATTATAATTGATTATCAATAACAAAGTTTTAAAATTATAGAATGTTAAGTATAATTTTTTGTTTGTTTTTTATAAATTGTTAATTTTTTTGGGCTTAAGTTCGAATCTGCATGACTGCAAATGATTTTTTATTATTTTTATTAATAAATGAATTTTGTTCAAATTCTATTTATTATTTTTTATATTAAGATTGGAATATTAAGAATATTTTTCAATAATCATCAAACCAGCAGAACGGATCAGTACTGATTTCGAGGCCGCTACGCCATCTCATCAGCGTTCTTTGTTCAATTTTTCCACTTTTGCAAGTGGTGCTATTTAGTAGGAATATCAACTATTTAACCAATATTTTAACGAAAATTGAATATGAGAAGTTATCACATTCATATTTTTAAGTTATTACCTTTTTGGTTAGTACGAAATTCCCCAACCCTGACGATTAATATTCCCAATATTCCATGTATATCTTTCGCTTTTTCCAGAGCCATCGGCTGCTGATTGCTAAAGCTTATTTGTTATTTATGTTCAAGTAATTGAATTTAGTTGTCAATTTACAATGAACAAGTGCGCGTGCCCCCGAAATTTTTTAATTTATGTATGAATTTTTATTAGTTTGTTTTTTATATAAAATTAAAATTATTGATAATATTTCTATACCTAAAAATTAAAAAACATTTGAAAATTTAAAATTTTTTCTATCCTGTCTACATTATGGACATTGAAAAATAGTAATTAAAAATATTTTGATTCAGATACGTTGCCATTAAGTAAAACATTTGAATATATATAAGTTATAGGAGTCAGAAAACAAAGTATTACGGTTTAACTGCTTAACTCAATAAACACTCACTTGAACTAAAATATTTTTTCATTTCCATTTAGTGGTTTCGCTTTTTTGGGGCAAATATTTGATAAAAGTGAACGTACCTTAAGTTCAATTGCTTTGTATACACCCGCCTTTTGCATCTTTTTATTTCATTATTTCCATTCTGCAAGTGCAAGAAGGGTAATATATAAAAGCTGTTTTTAGAAGAGCTTGCTGATTTGAAATTTATATAAAACGCATGCCAAATTATGAAATGGCTAAAAAAAATATTTATTTGGTAGATAATTTCTTGTCATTTAACATTTAAATATAATTTCGGGCATATGGCCACCACGACTATTTTGCACAAAGGTCATTCTGGAGGTCCAATTTTCGACCACCTTTTCAAGCATTTGAGGGCGTATTTCAGCAATGACACGTTGAATACTGGTTTCCAAAGCGTCAATCGTTGCTGGTTTATCCACGTAAACCAACGATTTCAGGTATCCTCAAAAAAAATAATCGAGTGGCGTCGAATCACACGAACGCGGAGGCCAATTCACCGGTCCATTTCTCGAAATAATGTTGTCGTTGAAATGTTCTTTCAATAAGTCCATTGTTTCGTCCGCAGTATGACAAGTGGCACCATCCTGTTGAAACCACATTTCGTTTACATCCATATCTTGAAGTTTTGCCACCAAAAATTCATTGATCATGATTCTGTATCGATTTCCATTCAAGGTAACGCGTCGTCCTTCCTCATTTTTAAAGAAATAAGGACCGATGATTCCACCAGCCCATAGACCGCACCAAACAGTACATTTATCGGGATGCATTGGTAATTCTTGAACGGCGTGTGGATTATATTTGCTCCAAATACGGCAATTTTGCTTGTTGACATATCCATTCAACCAAAAATGCGCCTCATCACTGAAGAGAATTTTGCGGTAAAAAAGCGGATAAACATTTTTATTTGAACACTGTTTTTGAAAATAAATCTCCACGATTTGCAAGCGTTGTTCTGGAGTTAACCTGATCATGTTGATTTGCCAAACAATACTGAGTAGAGACGTCACTTGAAACTGTCAAAACAGCTGTCAGACAACAGAGTGATTCGTATAAAAAAAAAACTTCATAAAAAACACCCTTTACAATAACTGATCCATTCCATTTCCCATTAATAATATTTCAAGATACATATTCTCAGGGCTATCAATACAACTTCACTTTAGTTAAAAGTAGGATTTTAGCGAATGTATAAAAACTTTAATGATGAACCTGGCTTCAACTTATCGTTGACTTTAGGTTTACGAAAAAATTTTAACAATAGAACACTTTTTAAATGCCACACAAAAATTCCACTTTTAACTAACATGAAGTTTGAAATAATGGCCCATACTGTTGCGTGTGGCTACAGTCTTACATACATGTCTTTCCAACTGCATTTAAAACAATTAATTTTGCATTTCAGTTACTTTCTTTGGTTTATTTTTATTGAAGAAAATAGCAAATATCATTGAAAAGGAAAATAATATATTGTATGAGCGTGTATGTGGAATGGAAAATTCTTTATAAAATACAAATTACTTTTACATGCATTCAGTACAAATTAGTGTATGTTACACACTAGCATTTACAAAGTGCACAACCAAATTGTATGGATGTTTGTTTATGCACTCACATATATATGTTCATTCTGTTACGTATGCATGTAAATATATATATGTACTTAATTATACGTAATTACACTGCAAGAAGTTTCCCTAATGGGAACACATTCAAAATATCTTTAAAAGTGTTAAGGATAAGAATAAGATTTTTATATTATTAAATTACATCTTTTTGAAATATTATGTGCTGATAACAAATATAGCTTCAATAATAGAATATAAAATTTTAATAATTTTATTAAAACCGATTTAGTATGATCGTGTGTATAGTAACAAACTATAATGCCAATATATTCCCCCTTATTCCGTAACTAATTAATTGTCAACGTAACGTCAAGACAATATCAACAACTGGATACTTACTTACTCCTTGTGGACAACAACTGAATGTTTTGTAAGGCATTGGCTCTTCCGAGATGTTGTTCGATATTGTCACCTACTGAAGAAAATGACTATACAAGTGATCAACTTTTAATATTGTCTTGATGTGAAGTTGACAAATAAATACAGAATAAGGGGGATTGTCAAAGTATTAAAATATTTGTTTCCTATTATCATTCATCTCTTTTTTTCTGCAACTAATTGTCAACATCACGTCAACACACTATAAAATATGGGAGGGACACTTACCCACTATTTGTGGACAACAATTAACTACTTGTGGCATCCTATGACTACTCTGTAAGGACTTGAATTGCTGAAGAAAAGCAGTGTTACAAAAGTCCTATTTTTGATATTGTCCTGACGTGACATTGACAAAGACTTATAAAATAAATGCGAATAATTCACATACAATTCTCGGGTAACTTCCCCTTTAGCAAGACGCTTGCAAAACTTGCCGGATACCCACACAAAATATGTTGACGAATGTTAAACTCTTTTTCGTAATACAACTATATTTATTTATTTAATTTCTTTTTCATTATTTCAGGCATACAACACGCAGTAAGCAGCCAGTTGTGCATGTAGTAAATTGTTGCATACATATAAAGAATGAGAAAAAATAAATAAAGAAAAATAACAAAAAATTAATTCCATTAAACTGAACTCCCCGTAAATAAGTGCTTGCCAACAAGGAAAAGAACGTAACCCTTTACACTCTAGTGGCTGTAAATGAGCAAAAATGGGCAAGAATATCCATCAGAGCGCCATAGAAATTTACATTCATCTACAAATGTTACTCGCAGCAAATATTTTCCATCCAAAGTACAACGTATAATTTTATTTGGCGCGACACATGACGCGACATACGCTATTGTATGTTAAAGTGTTTATTTTTTTATTTCCATTTATAAATCATTTATTATTTTTGCATATTTTTTACATAAAAATGAAACATATGAGTGTATGACAAAGCAAAAGATTTTTTTCTTGTTGATCGCATATTTATATTTCTTAGCAACTGTATACAAGCTTTTGTGTTTAATCATTATTTACACACACATACATTGAAGTGCCTCCGTCATCGGGTGGAGGAATATAGTCATATTTATTTGGGGGAAAAATTACTGAAATTTAATACCGAAGTTAGCAAATAAATTTTTATACAAGTAATTTATATCACTCAACCAAATTGGGTAATGAAAGCGTTAATCAATAGTTATCCACAACGTCCATCGAGCGATTGATATAAATCGTTATAGATGGGCTACCGCATCTCGACATTTTGGGGTCGCAGGAAGCGTTTGCGAAAATATGTACATGCTTGCGTCAAAATCGACTACTGCAAGCTACATAGCAATCGATTGATCTCTTTAAAATAGATGATTGTCGAAAATATTTTAAATTATGTTGTTGTATCCTCCACCAAAAATGTTAAGGATAAATGGTACGATCATAGCATATATATGTACATATGTCATGGGTACATGTTAATAGAGAAATCGAATACGAGATATTCGCCTGTTTGTAAGTGTAACCGAAACCCCGGAAAAGCTATAGACTTTGGTCTTAGATTGATGTACTGAAAATAGTCGTAAATATATTGCTATTGAAAGTCACCAAAATGCAAAATATGCTTCTAGAGAGAAGTGCCAGTCATTACAAAAACGGCAAGTCATTATAAAAAGTGGTAGTTATCTTAAAAAGTGCAAGTCATTACAAAAAGTGCAAGTCATTATCAAAAGTGTAAGTCATCGAAAAAAGTGCAAGTCATCATAAAAAGTGCACGTAATTATAAAAAGTGCAAGTCATAAAGAGAGCAAGTCACCATAAAAAGTGCACTTCATCATATGAAAAGTGAAAGTTATTATAGTAGTCATCTTAAAAAGTGTAAGTCATTACAAAAATGCAAGTTATTATAAAAAGTGCAAGTCATCGTAAAAAGTGCAAGTAATCATAAAAAGTGCACTTCATCATATAAAAAGTGAAAGTTATTAAAAAAAGTGCAAGTCATTATAAAAAGTGTAGGTTATTATAAAAAGTGGAAGTCATCATAAAAAGTGCAAGTCATTATAAAAAGTGCAAGTCATCGTAAAAAGTTCAAGTCATCATAAAAAGTGCACTTCATTATATAAAAAGTGAAAGTTATTATAAAAAGTGCTAGTCATTATAAAAAGTGTAGGTTATTATAAAAACTGGAAGTCATCATAAAAAATGCAAGTCGTTATAAAAAGTGCAAGCCGTTATAAAAAGTGCAAGTCATTATCAAAAGTGTAAGTCATCGTAAAAAGTGCAAGTCATCATAAAAGTGCAAGTCATTATAAAAAGTGCAAGTCATTATAAAAAGTGCAAGTCATTATAAAAAGTGCAAGTCATTATAAAAAATGAAAGTAATCATAATAAGTGCAAGTCATTATAAAAAGTGGTAGTCATCTTACAAAGTGTAAGTCATTACAAAACATGCAAGTCATTATAAAAAGTGCAAGCCATCGTAAAAAGTGCAAGTCATCATAAAAAGTGTACTTCATCATATAAAAAGTGAAAGTTATTATAAAAAGTGCAAGTCATTATAAAAAGTGTAGGTTATTATAAAAAGTGGAAGTCATCATAAAAGATGCAAGTCATTATAAAAAGTGCAAGCCGTTATAAAAAGTGCAAGTCATTATCAAAAGTGTAAGTCATCGTAAAAAGTGCAAGTTATTATGAAAAGTGCAAGTCATTATGAAAAGTGGAAGTCGTTACAAAAAAGTGCAACTACTTACAAAAAGCGGAAGCTTATGCGCTCATACGAGTGTATGAAGTATTAAAATTGGTTTTTTTTTATTTAGGTTTTTTATTTTATTATTCTCCCGACCCTATTTGACCCGTCATAAAGTCATTGCCAACAACATTGTTAAGTCAACTGTATCAAAGTTTATCAGTTTAATAATTTCATGCGACCATACAAATTTCGGATCTCAAAATATCTCTATAACAAATTTCAAAATGGTAAATTTAAACTAATTTGTTTTATATAAAAGTAACTAGCTGTTACTATTTTTGGTTTTTTTTGTTAGTAAAAGCTATTTAATAATTTGGAAAGAAGTAAATTTTTATTAAGAAGTAAATTATTATCTAAAAAACGATTCCGTGGTTAGATAATTGAATTTTTTTTGGCACATAAAAGTAACACTAAAAAAACGGTAGTTTTTTCTATAAACATATTGAGCATATTTTTAAAATAGACGGCTCCAGAGCTATACAGTTTTACATTGTTTTGTAATATATCGAGGAACTATTTATATTCTACACGTCCTATGAACCAAACAGCCAATTGTTCAAGAGACACAAACATCTGATTTATTTTATTATATAATGGTTGATAGACAAATAATAAAGATTAAAATTATGAAAAAAAAATATCTGGTGCAAAATTGTTAACTATAAATTTTATATGTGGTAAAATGTAAAAACTACTAGTCGGATCCTGCACCTGGCATACAAACTTCGCAATTTTTTTTTTATAAAATAAACCGCAATGTTGGTTACTTATCCGTTCATAAATACCTATTAAAAAAAGGACATTAGGACAGGTATGTAAGTGTGTTCATCAATTATAAGTCCATCAATTCCATTTTCCTATACGGCGCTACGCATGTAAGAATTAAATGATAGAATATTTAATCACAATTAAATAGCGGCAATTAAGTCACTTAAAAATTTAGCAACATATTTTGCTTACTGCCATAAACTATCAGAAGAAAAGCAAATATGTAATTACATAAATACCTTGAAACACATGTTGAAATCACAGCAAAATCTTATTAACACAAGCAGTTGGAAGGAATCAAAACAATTATGAAATCATTGTATCAAAAATTACCACAACACAGGGAAGCGAACAGTGAAGACTAACGATGATGACTCTGTGCCTGTTTGTCACTCCCGTAGTGGTTTTACATATCAATTACTTGCAACATAAAATTGGTTGCCATAATAAACTCTTGCTCGATTTGTTAGCACAAGTGGAAAACAGTAAACGCTGTGCACAAAAGGGGAGATACGATTATTTTCTTTGTAAAGGAAATAAATAAAATCAACCCCTAGATTTTAAAAGCAACACAGCTTGAAAACACAATTCTACGGGTGTCGTTTAATTAAAACAAAATAAAATAAAAATAAAAAAAAATTGTTGGCTGGAAAAAACAATAAACTATAAAGACGAGAACAATTTAATTTGTCTTTTGTTATAGATTATTTGTGTGTACACTGTACAGCAAATGGAGTAGAGATTTTTTAATCTAAATCTGAGACTAAAATGAATGGGTTAGGAAAAGGGTGAAACATCACTGAATTTGAATGAAGTTGTTCTTTTTTTGGTTTCTGTGTGTCTTTTGCTGTCATAAACATAATTGATTCGTATTTATTACAAGCGAAACATTTAACAGGATTTTAAATTAAACTAAATAAGTAAATTGGGCGACAAAATAAGTGTTGGAATATATTTTTCGTTCGCCTTGGAGAAAATTAATTTAAACAACATATTAAAGTATTTGAAATTTCAAAATTTATATCGTGAGATTAAAGTATTACGATATTTTAATTTGTATTTTAATTTGCTGTAACAAATCAAAATTTTGAGTTTTACCTCTAGAAATAGAGGAACCAGCCCGAAGAGAAAATATTTGCGTGAAAATGTTGCCCCCCCCTACATAATTGTGCCAAACTTTTTTCAATTAATTTTTAATTTAACCTCAAAATTCATACATTTGTTTACCTATTGCTGCTGTTTTCACTCGAAAAATAACTTTCGCAGAATTACATGTTCTCTCTGCGGTCACGATGGAGTAAATTATTCTCTTACGAAATATTTCTTATAAAAAAAATTTTTATTAAAAATTCCAACACTTATCATTTTTTATTCTGTAGAAAACAGTCTTGCTGACAGTTTTGGAAAAGTAGGGAAACAATAAAAGGGTCGGGTGTGGATAATATCAGTTTCCACATGGTTTATGATATTATTTCGGTTTAAATTTTATCTTGTTTGTCGCACAAATTTAGGCAATTTGCGATCGACATCTTAATTATTAACTGCTAATTAGTTTATCGCGAAATTTGTATAACTAAACATCACATCTAAAAACTATGGCTTAACTCAAAAATTTCATATGTCGCCAAATAGTACACCAGCTTACAAAAAAGAGGCAAATAGACTTTAAGATTGTGTTTAAAACATTTGAAACCTAGAAAGAAGAATTGGCATGATTTCAAACTAGTTTTTGAACAGTTTTGCAATATTTGCAATATATTTTTTATAAATTTAAACGTTTTAACCTTTTTCAAGCAAAATATCCACTTTGTTTTTTATATAAAAACAAAATAAAAGTTTTTTATTTTTTTTTTCAGAAAATCGAAGAAATGTTACGAAAAACTATTATTTTATAATATATACTTTTTACACATGAATATACATTTTATTTGTTGAGCTTAATAATTTTATTATTAAGATAATAATTTTTATTTGGACTTAAGTTCAAATCTGCAATCTAAAAATTTTTTTATTTTTATTTTTTTTTTAATTTCTATTAAATTCAAGTTATATTTTAATGAAGAGTGAAATATTAGAATATTTCATAATCATCAAACTAGCAGAACGGATCAGTACTGATTTCGACACCACTACTCCGTCAAAATAAAAAATTAAAATTCATTAAAAAAAATTAATTTGCAGATTGTAGATTTGAACTTGAGTCTAAATAAAAATTCTTATCTATATAAATAGTTTTTATTCAACAGTTTGTAACCAGTTCGAAGTGCTAATTTTTTTAGAAATTCTTGGCATGTTGCTCTTAATTAATTTGTTTTAGCTACAACATCTTCCGACCCCTATATAAGCAGTGCTTTAAGCAGGAAGTAGGAAAGAGGGGATAGTATTGAGAAAACAGAAGGAGAAAGATAAAAAGAGAGAAATCTTTTAATTTAACTTTTACTTCATCGGCTAATTTTTGCTACGTGATTACTCTGCTCTTACTACTCTTACATGATGATATCTTTCGCTGGCAGTTATCTTCAGTGCCCAGTGCTATGCCTTCGTCACTAAAACCGGCCGACAACAATTAACACAAATGCTGATCAGAAAAATTCAACACCACAGTCGAGCTCGGCACTCGCGACATCATAGTCTAGTGTTAACTACTTCAGCACTTTCTAGATCTTCGCCATTTTAAGATGTTATTTTGCATATTTATTTTTTTATTTTTATCTTTTTGTAATTTTTATAAAATTTTTCTTTCAAGTGATTTTTCCGCAAATATAAATATTTTCTAGGCTTTGTTTGATTTTACAAAATATGTATAAAATCTAATAATTAGTTCCCAAAACAGGATAACCATTTGTGATTGTGTGGTGGCACTGTCTTCACTTTTGGAACCTTTATATTTCTTAACAAATAATTTTGTTTTCCCAAAATCATGTTTGTTCTTTCTATTTTATAGTCACGTTATGTAAATCCACACTTAATTAGGAAAAAAAATTTCAACACATTTTTTACATTTCCATAAGTAAAGGCACGTTCCCACTTGTCAAATAATTTCTCAGAACAGTGTAACGCCTGCAAGCTAATGAAAATAATTTCAATTCCTATAAATGTTTATTGAGTTAAACAGTTTGCAATAATATTGGATTCTATGACACTGTGTGTTAAGGTACGGTCACACTTATCAAATATTTGCCCAAAAAAGCGCAACCGCTAAATACTTATGATATATATTTTATTCAAATACGTGTTTTTTTAACTAAAACAATTTCATACAAAACTAATGGAAAGTGTTATAGAATTTAATATTGTTGGAAACTGTTTAGCTTAATAAACACTTGTTTGACTTAAAAAGGTTTTCATTAGTACGTAGTGGTTACGCTTTTTTTGGGCAAATATTTTATAAGTGTGACCGTACCTTTAGTTATAGGTATATGAAACTGTTATACTTAATAAGTAAGTGCCTGAGTCTAAATATATTTTATAAGTAGTCGAAAAGGCTACGCTGCTTTTTGGAAAAAATTTGAATAGTGTGAACGCACCTTAACAGAATTTCCATGAAATTAAACAACATAAAGTCTTAAAATTCATCGCCTCTCTACGTGATGTTCCTAGACACAAAATCCTTTTTAACAGATTTTAATTTTTTTTTCTCTTTAATATATACACAAATAACCAAGTAAATGAATAATCTTAAGCATTTTAAGAATATTCACGCCATGTAAATTCCTTATGACGCGCATTCATTTGCAATATATTCTTGATAAAATTAATATTTCCATAATAAATAATTTACATAAGGCTATAACATACCGCCACATATACACATCCTTACATAATAAAACTGAATGTATGTACGTATTACAATTTCTTTTTTAATCTTAAGTATTTTTATGACAAACATCATTAACATCCTCATGAATCAAGAGAAAAAAGAAAACAAAAAGCTGCAAAAATGAATAAAAAAACATGATGAAAAATAACAGTGTGGCATCTTGTTGACATACTGTTTGAATTTATTTTTAATGGTTACTGGGGTAACTATTTTTGGTACTTTTTACATTATTTTATTCTGTTATTACTGGCAAAAAAAATATAAAAAAAAAAAAAAATTACAACAGAGAAAAGTGTAAAAAGTCAAGAGGGAAGTAAAAATGATGTTGTTTTATTTATATCACAACGTCTATTTATTTCTTTTACCTGAATGCAACCCAGTTTTTATTTTCACTATATATAAATCATCAACCTACATAATATTTTGATATATAAACATTTTTATGTAAAGAATATGAGACACACTACGGAAGAGGCAGTATTGTAAGCATGTCACCCTGACTACAGCATTTCAAAGAAATGGAAAGCGGAAGAGAAAAGAGAAAATAAGGCGCTAGGCAATAGGAATATCTTAATGAATTTAAATTAGACTTTAATATTTAATACTTTTATAATATACGAGTATGTTGTTTTGGGGGATTTTTAGGAAGTTGTTAATAATTAACTGCCCACTGGACTAATTTAGCTTAAGTACCTATTTGTGGAGGATAATATAAAGTGTTTTCCCGTAGAACCTTTTTAGTTAAAATTTATGGCCTTAATTAAGTTTTTACTTATTTATATACTTATTTTAAATCACTATTTTGATATGATTTCCTCAAATATTTTCTTAACCGGCTTTGTTTTCTAATGACGGCTGGAAAAAAATTATTTTTGAATGTCTGAAATAAAATTTGTGATGCGATTTTTTCGTTATTCGGCATGATATATTTTTTTTGGACAACAATTGTTTTAATAAGGGGTGACAAACAAAAAACGCAGGAGTTCCGGGGCCAAATTACCGCATTCGATATCGATCGAAATTTCTACACAATTTAAATGAAAATTTCGATCGATATCGAATGCCGTAATTTGCCCCCGTGATAATGAAAGTGTAGCGGCTTTCGAAAACAGCTGTTCTGCTCTGTGGTGTAAGTTGAATAATTAGAAATTATAGTCCATTATATACTATTAGCCATTCATTGTGATTAAATTGTTGTTAGTTTGATTAATCATATGATCGAATAGTCTTTCTTTTACTTGTGTTTAAAGCCACTAATGGCATATAATGTAGGGTACTATAGTCTTTATATTAAAATACACACAATTTTCTTTCGCAATGCACTTGTAACTTTATAAACAATTTATTTTATAATATCAAGAGCTTTCTCGTCTATTGTGTTTTTGCAGTGTGATAAATACATAAAATAATATTTAAGAAAACCATAATATTTAAGGCAAAAATATTTACTCTTGTTTACTGTATACTTACAATTAAATAGCAAAGATGCTCCAAGTAACATATAAAATCAAGGGCGTAAGTTTTCTGCAAGTAAAAAGAAGAATTTCGTTAAAATTTTAAAAATAGAGGAAAATACTTAACTAAGAAAATTTTCCTTAATATATGAAACCAGGGACCGGATATAAGAGTTATTTTTCAATTTTTGAAGAAATAAATCATACATAAATAAACATCGTAGAAAACTTTTAATTACACCATCATGATTTTTAGGCGAAATGCATCCAACATATTGCATGATTTTTAAATTTTTGATTTTTATTTTAAAAATCAAAAGTAAGAGTTATTTTTGATTTTTATTTTTTTAAATGAAAAATAAGAGTTATTTTTAATTTTTATTTTTTTAAATGAAAAATAAAAGTTATTTTTGATTTTTATATTTTTATATCAATAATAAAAATTAATAAAAAACTATTATTTATTTGTTGATGCCGTATGTATTATAACATGCTGCTTCATTCAAATTTCTATATGAACATAATATATTATGTGGCTCATCCATTATCAGCTATAAAAACATGAATGCATAGAAATAGCTTATAAGTTTTGGCTGCCATTCAAGTCAGTGTTAAGAGGTCGTTTTCAGGTGTTCAATTTTACCACCATAATTGATTTTGAATGTTCCTCAGATAAATTATATCTCAAATCTCCCAATATTAATCTGAGTGCTGAAAATGACATTTCTACACTGACTTGAGTGGCAGGTACAGAATGAACAATTAAAGCTAATTTTCGAAGCCATGTAAGCACAAACATATTACCTATGTCACGAATTTTGAATTGATTTTTATTATTGATATAAAAATATAAAAATCAAAAATAACTTTTATTTTTCATTTAAAAAAATAAAAATCAAAAATAACTTTTATTTTTCATTTAAAAAAATAAAAATCAAATATAACTTTTATTTTTCATTTAAAATAATAAATATTAAAAATAACTCTTATTTTCTATCTAAAAATATATAAATCAAAAATAACTCTTATTTCTTGATTTTTTTGATAAAAGTCATAACAGTTACGGTCCCTGTATGAAACATATTTTGAGTTATTTTAACTTAAGTTATTGATTGCCTAGATCAAAAACAAACATTAATTTTAAAATGTAAATCGAAAAGACATAATAAATATTCCTAAGAACATTTGCATTAAACAATAAATAAAATATTCTTAAGTATAAAATTCACATCAAAAAAGTTTCACTTAAGGGATTTTAGATAAATAATTAAATATATGTACAAGGTAAAAAACTAATCAAATAGCAACACTGGAAATTAATGTGTCTTAATATCATTTTACTATACTGCTGCTCTAATATGATTTTATAACATTTAATTCAGTTACCTACCATGAGGTGACAAACAAACAAAAATGCATGAGTACTGATGATGAAAACGTAAGTGATTACGAAAATATCCTTATTATGCTCTGAAGCTGAATTTTTTTTTTATTATATTTTCTGAATTTAATATTATAAAATTTAAAATCACTTGATAAAGTAGTCCCGGTCAAGTCGGTATCTGTTACCACAAAGTGGTACAGCGTTCACTCTTGACTTGATTATTGGGAGACGATAATATTATGAAAGTATTATTTAAAAGTCTTATAATGATTAGCTTATATCCTTATATATGCTTCAATTTTTCATAACTTAAGCTCGAATAGGTGAATCTCCGTGAGTGATTTGAAATGCAAAGAGATATGGAGAAAATCCAAAATGTAGGGAATTTATTTCTGTTTGTATTAAAAACACTTGGCAAAATAAGTTTGCCAAAAAATTTGTTCACAGATTGCGACGAGGGGTGACTGAGACCATATGCCGGCAGCGTAGTTAACCACGGAATATTCCTGAGAAGCACAACAAATCTATAGAGTTATCTGAGTTATTAAAATTAACTAGTGCGAGTGAGACGCAAAACTCTAGGAAGAGAGTAAACGATCAGTGGCCTGGCTGCATTTAAAAAATAATTGCCAACGAGGCTTGAAGTTGACAGTCAGGAATTTATATTAACAAAAGTTCAAATTATTAGGGAGCAAATACATGATTATATATCATAGATCATTTATAAAATGTTTCATTGTACTCTCACAAAATTATTTGCTTCAAAAGCTAAAGTTCGCAATTGCAGAACAGCTACAACCAAGTCAGTCAATATTTAATTCAAATTAAGGTAAATTAGCCAGGAATTTTCTTCAATTTACCTTGGAAATATATTCAAATTAAATAGGCGTAGCGGCCTCGAAATCAGTACTGATCCGTTCTGCTGGTTTGATGATTATGAGAAATATTCTTAATATTACACTCTTAATGTAAAAACTAAATAGAATTTGAACAAATTAATTTATTAAAAATAAAAAAAATAATTTGCAGTTTTGCAGATTTGAACTCGAGCCCGTAGAAAAAATTAACATCCTGTAATATAATTTACAAAAGAAAGTTCGACTAATCAAATAGAAATTCATACATAATTTAAATAATTTAAACTCGTCAAGAATCGGCCGTGGTAATTCTAGAAAGAACCTTGACAAGCATTTTAAAATATTTAGGAAATATTTTAATAAAACAATTTTACAAATGTATTTTAAAATTTAATATATTTAATTCCTTACTTTAAAAGACTTGAGTAGTAGCTGCGTAGCTACTGAATAATTAACAAACTCCAAAAGCATAATAATACAATTGTTAGAAAAAACCCAAATTCAGTCACTTACTCGCATTCATACTTCTAACAAGGACAAATAATTCGTTTGCCACTACGTACTTGACCGTAGAGAATTATAAAACATTATTTATCAAAGTTTGAAATGACAAAAATAGTTGTATGAAATAACAATACAGAAAAGAGTTATGCCCTAAATTTATTTCGTAAAGAATTCTCTTAGAATTTCCTATGGACTGTGAGTTATCTTTTAAAGTTAAACAAAGTGAATAGCTCATACTTGATATTCGTTTCTAATCCATCACTTAGTCATAGCTGTGTTTTTTCAGCCACACACACACATACATACGTACAATGTACGCATGTATGAAATTACAAAAGCTTTCATAAGCATTTGCACATTTTTCATACCCTCATAATACACTAGTTAAGTAGAGTTGTTGTTATTGTAGGAGTTTTTTTTTTTGCTTCATTTTTATTAAAAACGAAGATTAAGAGTGAAGCACCTGTTTTTTGAGATAAGTTTTAATGTGTTTTTACTCAATTCACTTGAACGTTTTTGCTTTTCGTTTGCCAGAAAATCTTGCTCAACTCTACCTGTCTTTTAAAGCAGACTAGTACGAGTAACTTTTTCCAAGTTGTTTACTTGCAACTTATACAATATTACCAACGTCAGTGGCAGGCAGCAGGAGAAAAAATTTCCATTTCTATAAATATTTGTCGTTTTTTGTTGGGTTTTTTTTTATTTTTTACTTTTCACACAAAAAGAATTTCATTTTTCTTTTGCAAAGCTTGTCGTATAAAAAGTCAGTATTTGTTAACATGAAAATATTTCATATTTTCATATACTCATGCGAACAGCAAATGTCTTCAGAGTCTGGCAATGGCAAGAATATTGAAAAGTGTTGAGTTTGTGTTGGCTTAAGTGAATACTGGCAAGTGAAGACAGTATGTCAAGAAAATGTCAGCACAAGGGCAATTAAGATATATATATATATGTATATGTATATATTTTTTAATTTGAAGTTTTTATACTTAATAACATTATTCTACTTTTTCAGTCCTTTTGTTTTTAAAGTTGATTGTTTCATTATTATTATTATTATTATTATTATTATTATTATTTTTTAATATATTAAAAAACCAATAAAGAGTTATTAATTCCAATATTTCGCTATATCGCTTGGCATGATTTTTGAAATGATCAATAGCCTAAAATAGTATGGCCATTGTCTTATGAATTTATGAAACCTGAGTGCAAGACCAGAACGATCGACAGAAAAAGTATAAATGATTAGTTTGATTATTTTATTCCATCTAATTTTCTAATTAAAATTCTTATTTTGTGTTATTCAGGCTCTAATTATAAGACTTTGAAAATAAAATACTTTTCATCGGCTATGGCACAGACTTCAAATCCGTCAGAATTGGACTTGATTCCTTATCTCGATTCCTCAGAAAACAATAAAGGAAACAATTATTCGAAATGAAATAATTTTTACTTTTATGAGCGCAATGAGCTAGTGAAATTAAAAAAAATGCATTTCGAAACCTTTTTTCCTTCTTTATTTTGTGAGGCAACGGAATTGGAATCTGTGATATGGCTGAATGTTTTATTAAATTGTGGGTGCTGTTGGCTGAAGTAGTAGAGCACGAGACTATGAAGCGGAGGGTCGTGAGTTCGAGCCCGCGCTGAGTCATGAAATATTGTGTTGAATTCTTCTGATCAGCATTAGTGCGTGGTTGTGTGCGTTGTTGCCAGCCTGTTTCAATGATGAAGGCATAGCCACTGATCACTGAGCATAATTGGCAGCGACTGACACTATCATGTACTAAAAGCAGAGAAACAGCACCCACCTTCGTCGGCCCTGTAGCAAAAATTAGCCGGCGAAGTAAAAGGTTGAAATAGCTACAACTGTCTATCTTCTCATCTTTCCTAAGCTGTCCCCTCAATACTATCTCCTCGTTTTCAGTTCCGGCGCAATGATTTGCATATATAGGGGTCATCCCTTGAGTGCTGGTCCAAGATAAAAAAAAAAAATTACTAAATTATAATACAATATAAAAACTTTTTTAATTTCAAAGTCTTAGATTTAGACTCTGAACAAGACAGCATAAGAGCTGAAAAACTATAAATTTATATAAATGCGAATTGTTGTTGAAACCTTCAATTTTTAAATTTAATCGTCAAAAAATAAAAATAAAAACTCACTCCTATAGCGAATAACAAGGGAAATTTTTGTTCACGTGAAATTTTTATTCCACTCGAAGGGAAAAATGGTATCATGAAAATACCGTGAGAAATTATTCCCGCTGTCAGTTCTCAGTGAATGGAAAAAAGAGAAGAAGCTGAAAACAACATCAAAAATCAAACTATTAAAAAATTTTCATTTATGTAATTATTAAAAAAAAAAAAAACAAATTAAAAAGTATGGCTAAATATTTAGTAGTAAAATAATTTGAATACATTTTGGAAATCGAACAAAACAAATTAAAAATATTTGTAATCTTTAGAATTAGAGGGAAAAGTTTCACAAAGACGCAGGCAATTGATTTGCTGCAAAAAATATCAGTTTCTGTCTTATTAATGGATTTTGTTCTTGAAATAAAATTTGCAAACTTTAATATTCGGATTATAATAGAAAATACTTACACTTTCTACTCTATTCCCCACCAAAAACTAATAAATAAATAAGTTAAATGGTAAGGTGAGGAAAAATCATTCGCGATAAAGGAAATTTAATTTTCGCATGAAATCATTCACGGAGAATTTCTTCATGAATGCAATTTTAGGGAAAGGCGAAGAACTGTGAGGGAAAAATTATTCATGACAGGTGTGACTAATAATAATAATTTTTCGCAAAAAAATTTATTAAACTAATTTGTATATATTTTAAGAATTGTTGCTGCATACTAATTAATATTTTCAATCGTGCTGATAATTTTTTTTCCAAATTTACAAAAAAGGATTAATGTGGTTGCAGCACCCTTTTTTAATTTTTTACTTTATCATAACATAAAAATTTAAACAATCAATTATATAATGAAATTTTATTATCTTCTATCGATTTATTGGTGAAAAAGGGAAAAAACTGGCTGTTGTGTAGAAATTAACTAAAGTTTATTATATGTTGAAAAGCACTAGCCCAGTTCACAATCTCGAGCAAGTAGTCTAGCATCGTAGCATGAGCAAAATAATTGTACTCTACACCAACAAAATACGTTGAAAATGCTCTCAAATATTCTCTCAATTTGCAAATGCTATAATGCAAGACCATTTGCACAGGATTGTGAATTGGGCTACTATATTTAGCTTCTAGTTTTCATTGTACAGGAAGTCAAGTAGAGTTTTTGTTTATAAATTATATTTCCCTAGCCTGCCTGCATTGTAAAGCACTATTTATTTTTTTCTGAGTATATCAAATCTCACCTATGTTCATAAAACACTTTTTGGGCCCTATTTATAATCACTCCCAGACAGATATTAAAATTTGCTTAAACATGTTAAAAGTACAAATATTTATTTGACTGACTGTACTCAAAATGTACTCAATGTCGGTTGCTAAAAATGACTATGCATGTTTATTCAAATAATATATTATAAGTTCCGCATTTTTGTACACATTAAAATCTGTTGTCACACTCTATGCTGGTCATTGATAATTCCAGCTATAAAAGTCTAATCTAGGTTTACCATTTAAAATATATGCAACTTTTCAATCTACTATTGGCTTAAGCTTAAAAAATAATAGCTCTAGTTTTGTTAGCTAAAGATTTCATTAGCATTAGCACACTAACAATTCGACCAAGATCTGGCCAGCATTGCTTCAAAAAATTCCTTATATCGTTATACCGAAAAATGTTTGTGTGTGTGTGTGTGTTAAAATGTATTATAACATAGTTATCGTATTGTTGTTCTTTTGCACAAATATTTTCCAAATATTTTTCTATTTTCGTACAAAGAAATTCCAATTTTTGTTGCTGCTTCTACCGTAGGGCATATTCACCTTTTCTAGGAAAGTGATGGGTTTCAAATATTTTCTTTTTTTCGACGACAATACAAAGAATATATATCAAAAAAATTTATATATATATATATATATATATATATATATATATATATATATATATATATATATATATATATAAGAAACTATGTAAATTCCTGTTATATTATTACAAAGTTTAGTAAATTTGGAAAAAATATTGTTTGTTAAAGATACATGTATATAAATAGTATAAAGGCAGGAAAAAAAAATGTTAACTAAGAAAAACATCTCACGAAAATATTTTTAAATAGAAAATATTCATAGAAATTGGAGTAAAACTTAAGCATTATAAACAATATTGTCTTTAATAAAAGTATAAGTTTCTGTACCTTGTCCACAGCGCCTACAGGTTTGAAAATGTTATACAAATAAGGGATTATACATAAATATAAAGTTTCTTTATTTTTAGTTGTTTTTTTAATAAATAATAGAATAAATTGCAGTGTTTGCTATTGGCATTAATACTTCACAAAAACAAAAAAAAATTTTCTAAACTTTTGTAAAGATGTTGTTTAAATTTTCTTTTTTCAATAAGTCTATAATAATTGCTTGAATATCTGGAAAAGTTGAAATTTGTGTTAAAAACTTCAATTGATAAGTTTGAAGTTGAAAATTGCACAGAGCAATATAAACTTTTAATAACAAGTGTGACATATACACAAAGGAAACTTTTTATATAAAGTTCCACAACTCTTTGATTTGATTGTGTGTTCTAATCTGCATATCTACACATAAATATGCTTTAAAATACAAATGTTTTATTAAGATTAGTGCAAGATAACAGTCCTAAAAGTGTACCACAAAATAGTGTGACATCTTTATTTATAAGTTAAGCAGAATAGAAAAAATCTATAGAATTCTAAAAGTGAATATTTACAATTATTGTATAAATGAATTATTGGCATCGTAATAAGAGACTCTTATTAGACTGCCACTGTAATATATGTACGAGGTCTGATGAAAAAATAACTGTTATTTTCATCTTTCGTGAGTTACGTATGTTCGATTATCGCACTTTTTTTTTTGTTATATTGGTACACATGTCTGTTATATAGGGTCCGCAATCTAACGTTTTTTTTCCCAACTAGTGCTTGTTTCGTGAATGGTAACACTTAACTCATGTCTGATTTGACAGATAATTAGTTTTATCCTTCCGCTGAACGAATACGGTTGACCATCCAATACGTTTTCGCTTCGCTACAGAAGATATCGATTTTGCCAAACAAAAATCATCTTTTCAGATGAAGCTCATTTTGATCTTGGCGGGTATGTAAACAAGCAAAATTTTCGCATTTGGGGCACAGAAAACCCGCAGGCATAAATGGAAAAGCCGACGCACCCAAAACGAGTCACTGTTTGGTGCGGATTTCGGTCCAGAGGCATAATTGGGCCATTTTGCTACGAAAATGAACAAGGAGTGGCCGTTACAGTCAATGGCGATCGTTATCGGGCCATGCAGCCATTTGAATGAAATTATTTTCCATTATTAACCGCAAGGAATTGTACTTTCAAATAAAAAAAAAATTTGAGAAAATATTCAGTAGTTTTTTTTAAAGCATTTTCTAAAAAAAACAAAATTTATTTGGCGGACCCTTTATATGTTGGTAATATCAGCCATTTTGGATTGTCAGTTTGTTTTTGACAGATAAAAAAGTTAGTCGTTATTCAAAAAAATGGACCAAGAAAAGTTTTGTGTAAAAAATTAAATTAAATGCGCAAGGATATTTGAAATGTTGACTGTGGCATTTGGCGAATCTGCTATGAGCAGAACACAAGTTCAATTGTGGTATAACCGGTTTAAGGGAGGCCGAGAAGATTCAATGACGATGCTCGTACTGGTAGCCCGAGCACGTTAACAACCGTTGAAAACATTGATGAAGTGAAGAAAATGATATTGGATAAGCGTCGAATCACTATCAGAGAGGTTGCTGATGATGTTGGCATATCGTTCGGCTCATGCCAAGCAATTTTTACGGATGTTTTAGGCACGAAACGTGCGGCAGCGAAGATTGTTCCAAAATTGATAACGCACCAGCTCACACATCGATGCTTGTGCGTGAGTTTTTGGCCAAAAACAAAACTGTTATCATGCCTCAACCACCATATTCACCGGACTTGGCCCCCACTGACTTTTTCCTATTTCCATCGGTGAAGACACCGATGAAAGGAAAGCGTTTTGCTACGACTGATGAGATAGAAGAAAAATCGCAACAGGAGCTGTTGGCGATACCAAAAGGCGCGTTTCAGAAGTGTTTTGAGGATTGGAAAAAACGCTGGCATAAGTGTATTAGATCTGAGGGGGATTACTTTGAAGGTTCAAGATAGTTATTGATGAATATATAAATATTTTGTTAATTTTTTCAACAGGCTTAAGTTCGAATCTGCATGACTGCAAATGATATTTCATTATTTTATTAATAAATGAATTTGTTCAAATTCTATTTATTATTTTTTTTTTATTTTTTATTAAGATTGGAATATTAAGAATATTTTTAATAATCATCAAACCAGCAGAACGGATCAGTACTGATGTCGAGGCCGCTACGCCATCTCATCAGCGTTCTTTGTTCGAAATCAGTACTGATCCGTTCTGCTGGTTTGATGATTATTGAAAATATTCTTAATATTCTAATCTTAATAAAAAATAAAAAAAAATAATAATAAATAGAATTTGAACAAATTCATTTATTAATAAAATAATAAAATATCATTTGCAGTCATGCAGATTTGAACTTAAGCCCGTTGAAAAAATTAAGAGTTTACATAAGAAAGTTCGACTAATAAAAATTCATACATAAAATAAATATTTTATTTTTTGATCAGACCTTTACGGTTATTTTTTGATCAGACCTCGTATGTATGTCTATATGTCACACTGTTAAAAATTAGTTAAGCAATAATTTTTTTTTTCAGTTTCAGCACTTCAGTTATAGAGTTCAATCATATTATTGTAGTTCGCTTTAAGTACCTTTTAATTTGCTACATAAAAACATTAAAGGTGTTTATTCCAATTCACTGGTGCTGTTCGTTGCTTTAATGAAGCAATTATGTAAAACTTTGACAAAAAAACAATTTTTTTAATGATTTAAATAAAAGTTTTTATACTGAAATCATTTAATTAAAAAAAGTTTATGTAATATATTAAATATTATAACTAAATGAGTTTTGTTGTATGTTAAAAAAAAACTACAGAAAAGGCAGCTTCATTATCAATTATTTAAATTAAACATTTTATGCTAATTCACTTAGGCACATTGTTTTTTTTTCCATATATATATTTATTATTTTTTTAGTTTAATTTTTTTCCTGGATTACATTAAATATGATTGTTTGATTTATACATATTTATTTAGTTTTTGGGTTTTTATTTTGTTTGTTTTTTTTACCCAAGAGCCAGTTTTCAATTTTCTGTAAATTATCTCTAATTACGTGAGCTGGTTGTTTTATTATTAGCATTTCCCTGATGAGTGTAGATTTTTTTTTTGTTTTCTGTTAATTGTAATAAAGAATTATTTTTTGTTAGAAAAATCTGTTTTGTGTTTTTTTTTTTTTAAATAAATCATACAAATTAAAAACAAACAAGTAGATTTAAACGAATATTTGAGTTATATTTTAAAAATTTAAGTTATAAAATAAAAAATAAATTATGTATACATACAGAGAGGGGCAAAATTAAAACCAGCCAAGACTTTTTGTAGCATAAAAGGATCTGATGCCAAATATTGGAATGAAAATCCAATTGATAATTCATTTAATTCTGTTAATTTAATTTAATTTCAAAAGGGTATAATTTAGAGCTGCAGCATGTGTTCGTTACTGGCAAAATTAACATGCTCCTGCGATAATTACGCATCATTCTCAGTATGGTAATTATCATTATTCTTTATGAAAATTCTAATCACTATGAGATTAGTATTAATAAATAATTGTATACGATAATGTTTCTTCAGCAAGTAACGCATCACGCAAAATCATATTCAACGATATGGAAACACACAAAAGAAAAAAAGCAAATGTACTACAAACCGGCAGTAATTAGCAAAATATTACCGGTCTTTTTAGGATTTTTTTTTTTTTCAAATAATTAGTGAAAATCAACAACTGCACAGCATAAATTTTGTGCACATTTAACGAAACACGAGTATATCAGCACAAATTAAAAGCTCATAAATATTAACACTAACTAAATTTGCCCAACGAATGTCTAAACAACATTGGCATAATGACTACTTTGCCTAATTGGGTAAATTAAAAATAAGGGCACAAAAAAAATATATATATCTGGAGTACATTTATTTCAAATTATATTTCTGTTAACAAGCAAGAGGAAAAGAATCGACACAATCGCTAGTTTGTGCATGTCAAGTTTTTCAAATATTATAATTAGCAAGTGATTTTAGTTTGGACTCTTTAATTTTAAGCATAGCAAAAAACATTTCCATTGATTTATTGTACTACAATAACTTTTTTATATTTAATTTAGCCACTGAAAAATCAAAATCTTAATATCATTAAATGCAATCAGTTATTGCTCTTGATCTGAAGCTAAAGAATATAGATTTCACATCCGACCAAATAAAATTATTAACACATAATTTTTGCCTATTTAAAGGCCTTTGAAGAAATCGTTGAGCAGGTTTTCTGAAGATTTGAACTTTTAAAGATTTCAAACAAACTTTCATAACAAAATGCGGCGGTCGACTAACTTATTGCCCCTAAATAAATGTAGTCTAGGAATTGTGTATTTCAATGGACAAAGTAGTGCCATATTAATTGGAGAGACTATTTTCTATATAAAGTAGTTTAATATATTCCATAGTTTGTATCTAATATTTACAACTACATATACGCTTAATTTCAAAGAAATGTATTTTGCTAAAATATTTTTGAAACAAACTTCAACGTTATATATGATTCATAGAATAATACAGATCAAGCAGGTGAGACTGAAGTTTATATCATTTTGTAGTTAGATTTCTAAAATATATACACTTCCAAATTTGTCCAAATTTTTTTAACCAAAATGTATTTTATCCAAAATTCTTCATACGAAATTTTCTTGAAATCGAATGCAAAAATTTTTTATTTTATTTTTTTAAGAATGTAGGAAATTGTATGTATATTTACAGCTTTGCCCACGAATAGTTACCTGGAAAGAAGTTACTTCGATTTTTCTTTTTGGTATTCTTTTATTAAATAAATTTAGTCATGAAATCGAAATAAATTAACCAAGGCACAAAGGCAAGTCAACATCAGTTTTTGTTATTCAACTTACACAGCAGAGCAGAACAGCTGTTTTCGAAAGACGCAACCCTTTCATCATCGGTGCTCATGTGTATTGTGTTTGTCACCACTAATTAGGTGGCTTAGTTGAATGTGATAACAGTTCCTATTTACACAAATTTTATTGTGAAAAAGGATACGAGAACTGTATCAACCTGATGTTAACATGTTATTGTTATAATACCCGTGATACCGTTTGATAATTTCTCTTCATGTCTCATTTTTCTGAATTTTTTGTTCCATCATACCTAAGTCACACTTTTTTGGTTTGAATTTTATACTTAAGTACATGTGAACGTTTTTCCAATTTATTATTGGTAGCTCAAGCGATAGCTTAAATTTGTATGTAGTAAGAATTTTAACGAACATTTTATATTGCTATATTAAATTGAATTGAAAGATTTTATAGGCTAATTGTTCGAAATTTTAATTTAAATATCAGAAATACATGATAAATATTCCAAGGCTTATACATAAACTCCCAAAAATGAAATCATTTTGGGAGTTTATGTATAAGCTGAGAGGTTTTGTTATTTTGGAATTAGGTTAAAGTCTACAGGTAATTTGGTGTAAGAATCAATGAAATGCAGGCATATAGACATACTTGACCACATAACAAAGAAAAAGCAGTATTGAATTAAATTAACTTTACAAAAATTTGGCGATCTATTGGCAATATTTGGTTAAATTTTTGGCAATGGTGACAAAAAGATATGGGGGCAAATTACGGCATTCGCTATTTGTCGAAATTTGTATTAAAATTGTACTGAAATTTCGATCGATATCGAATGTGGTAATTTGGCCCCTGGACTACACCTATTGATCGACAAAAGAACATTAAAAAAAACACACAACATTTAAAATTTTTCAAAACACGTAACTACTCCATATTTAAATGTATTCGCCACCATCAAACACCAGTTTTTTAGTATATGTGGCGTATGAGAAATATTTCTCTTAATGTATTCACACATCACTTATACGGAAGATTTTGATAAAAACTATTGCATACTTTTTGGGATTTTCTGTAAGATTACGCCATCTTAGCACAGATCTAGCTCATTCTTTTTGTAAATGGGATTTTGTACGAAAAAAAACAACAAAATGTTTTTGTTGTTGTTTCAATATACATTTCTAGACGAAAAATGTTTTGTTTTCTTTACAAAAACAGGAAGTAAACATGTATACACATATCTTTTTATTAAAATTAAAATTTCGAACTATTCTATTTACAAAATTTTTAATTTAAATATATTAACCCCGGTACTCATAAAATTAAAAATTTGTTTGAAATGTATTTTAATAAAATTTTTTCATACAAACTTTTCTTAAAACAGATTTCAAATACGTTTTATTTGTTTATGAATATGGGGGTTAGTGTTCGAATTTGTTTTTGAGCCAAATAAAAGAATAATAATACTAATAAAATAGTCTGTTCTTTTTTAATTTCTCTTATGCCGCAATCGTTGACTTTTTTCTTCAAACTCAGTCTACTATAAATAACTAAGTGCATAAATTTCTGTAGATTTAGAAAAGTTCGCGAAGCTGATATTAGAAGCAAAAATTATAATAAATCTAAATGGTTGTGCATTCCTAAATGCACGTAGACTCTCGCTGCTACACATACACATACAGACATATTGGAGTAGATCTGTGTATACACGTGTTAACATCATTAATATTTCTTAGGGTTACGCCTTCTATTACTTCGATAACAACTACTGCAAAATTAACGTAATTTATTTATTTTTTTTTTCAGTTGATTTCTTAGGGTTTTCTCATTCACGTTTTCATGCATGCTGCATTTGAAAATAATTCTACAATTACTTCAAGTACAATTTAAAATGTTTTTCAGCATTTTTCTACGAACAAGTGTGCGGGTAAGTGTTCTTGTCAGCCAAGAATTTTTTTTAATTATATCGCGCTGTTTTTTTTTGCTTCCATTTTTGTTGTTAAAACAATTTTAATAAAATTGTTGGTTATGGATGCAAGAGTGACTGTCTGTGTGTGTGTGTGTGTGTGTGTGGTATGAGTACGTACATGAATGTGAGTTACATAAACATGAATTATATTTTTTGTTTAATTTTATTTATGTTAAAATAAATGTGGGCGTTTTTCCATCTTAATTATTAAAACTCATATTAAATAACTTGTCACCGTATGCTTGCTGTTTGTATTAGTATGTATTAAGTAAATGAGTGTGTGTGTGTTTAGATTAAAGTTAAGTTACAAGTACGTGTTGGATGTGGTGTCATTAAAAGTTCCTACTTATTATTAATAGTATGTATTATAGAGGTTAACATCCGCTATAACTTTTTTCTTAGTTTTTTTTTGCGGCTTCAATTTTAATCAAACTTGTGCACACGTAGAAGAATATTTAAATTAAATGTTCACAACCAAGTAAGTGAGCTTCATTTAATGATTAATATTAAAGCAGCTTATTTTGATGAAATTGAGTTAAGACGCCACACTGTGTGTGCAATGCTTTTCTTAGCAGTTGAAAAGTATATTTAATTAAACGTGAAGTGAAATATAAATAAAAAACTGAAAAATACATCTGCTAAATTGATAGTGGAATATCAACGAAATTTTATGTGTCTTATAGAAAGGGTAGATTAGATTAAATTTAAGATTCTATAGAACATCACTCCACAAGGTCATAAGGCCACAACGCGTCAGTGGAAAGGAAATGGCCTTGACATTCACTTTAATTATATTTAAAAAAAAAAAGAATTAGGATATTTTCAGCTTTAAAATTTAAAACAAATACTTCTTTTGATAACACAAGCCGGTTATTTTTAAAGTATTAAAAAATAAGCCAATTCAAGGTATTTAAAAAACTATTTTAAAATAAAACAGTTTTTAAATTGTTAGTGGAAAAGGAGCGTCATTAAATATTATAAGAATTTTAAATAAAGAGATAATCATTTCACTTATCAATTGGTTTTCTTGTCGTTGTATTATTATTATTTTTTATTTGGTTGCTTTTGTAATTCTCAATTCGTTTCTGGGAGTTTACAAATAAGCTAAAAGGTTTTGTAATTAAATTGAAGTCTATTTGATACTTGACGGTACAGCAAATAAGGCATCATATTTAATACTAAAAGTATAAAAATGTAAGTATTTGATTCAGTCTTCGCTACAGTCTATGTAATTTTTATTACCCAAAAATAAATCTACTATTATGACAGAGACAAACTACAAATAAAACCTTGTATTTGTCGAAGTATTGTACTTCTTTTGTAAACCTTTTATATGAATTTAGCTAAATATGCACTGTAAGAAATATCTTGGTAATGGCAGCAAAACTATTGCAATGACTCTTTACATTCATATTTTTAACTATACATATATATCATCTTTTCATTAATATTTTTAATTAAACTAAAGAAAAAGATCAGTAGCATCTACAGGCTATGGGCTTCAGTTAAATTAATATAGGAATGTGTTTCATTAATAGGATGAAGCCTTGCATTGTGTTAATGAAAATTGCGAAGACGTAATGAAATATTTTTTCTTCACATTTAAAATGGCATTTATTTGTTAAATCAGTTGTAAGATAAATAAAAATATTTAACAAATAAAAACGTTATATTCGACCGGGTCGAATCTTAAATACCCTCCAAATATTTAGTAAGTAAATTTGATATGTTTAGCTTGGTGGGACAGAGTTCCTTTATATAATATCGTACGTCAACTCTCACTAAAGGGGGCGGGGTTCAAAAATAGACAATATCATGTTTTTCAAAGACGAAGGTATAGGCATTGCTAGACCGTCTTATACTTCATCACTGATCAAGAATATACGTATATACTTAATGGGGTCCAATTCTCTTTGGAGGGTATTAAAACTGTATTTTGGCGGGTCGCTCTGGCAAGGACTGTGGGGGAGACATTTCACCTTTGTCATAATAATCCAAAAAATAAATGTATGGGATAATACAAAATTGTAATATATATATATAGTTTTTTTTATAGGGTCATTTAGGGCGCAAAGGAGGAGGAGGAGGGAGTACGGCAATGTAAAGCTTAAAAATGTTATTTTTAAGGAATGTAGGCTTAAGTGAAACAATTTGTTAAATTGTTGCATTATTTTTGCATATAATAACGCCCACTAAAGGGGGCGAAGTCCAACAATTATTGTTTTTCATTTTATGGCTCCAAGTTGAACGCGTTGGACCGTCTTTAATATAAAAATATATCATTTGCTTAACAAAATTACAAAAAAACTACTCTGTGCTATCCTTCAAGATATATTTATACCAAATTTCAATAGACTGGCTCTTTTCGTTTGGACTGAATAGTGATTTCCACAGACGGACGGAAGGACATGTTCAAATCATCTTTGATTTCATCACTGATCAAGAATATATATACTTTGTGGGATCTCAGATGGATATTTCGCTGCGTTGCAAACGGAATAACAAAGTGAATATACCCTCCATATATATTTTTTTTCTGAGGGTATAAAAATAGGACAAACACAATTCAGGATGGAGTTCAATTCCAGATTCCATAGGAAAATAGTTATTTTTTCAAATAGCTTTTGTATGTTTTTCATCATGTTGTAAAAATATATATTAAAAAAAAAATTCCTTCATTTGTATGAATACTGAACTACTGGAATATAAATAATATTAATCATCTCTATATGGATGGAATAATCCTTAAATGAATTACTTCTGGTTTTTGGTAGAAAATCTTTAGTACGAATGACCTTCAAACCAAATACACTTAAAACAATTAAAAGTTGGCTAAAGTGTACTTCCCACGAATGCATTGTTACTACTTGACATATTTTTGAATTGACTGGCGGCAAATTTTAGATGGATGCAACAAGATTTGCATTAATTTCAATTGTTCAGCAAACACCAACAAAAGTTAAAACCGTTTAAACACAGAAGAGGCAACTTTTTATTTATTTCATTTATACTAAAATATTTTAAAAGTTTTTAACTTTGCAGTATTATTTTTCTACTTACACGCTCTGTAATTTTTAAAAATATTTCGTGCGAATAATAAGAAGAGTACATGTTATTACATTCAAATCTTCACAATTTTTTTACATACATTTTAAACTCTGAATGCAGCAAAATGAAAGATAATTTTATATGCAGAACATATAAATAGGATTTTCAATTTTTCTTCTTTGATAGCATGAGAGACAGTTTTTTATTTTTAGACTTGATTTTATTTCTCATTTGTAAATAAAAAAAAAAATATGTAACTATACCTTGAACGTACGAAATCTCTCGTGCATAGATTTGCTTAAGTCTGCCTTTTAACGACACACTTTAATTAAAACTGTGTGGCTCTTTTGCACCTGCAATTAAAATTTTTTTTACACTTCTATTTATTAGTGTGTATAATTGTTCCAACTTGTCAAAGACATAATTATATTATTATATTTAAAACACGTTAATTACTAACAAACTTTGACAAACAATCAATTATAATGTACACAGAGAATATACACAGTTTATTGCAAATAAATTATATATATTCATCTATATAAATCTCTGATCTTGTAAAAACAAGACTGTTAAACTGTATTTCAATTTCAGTGTACATCTTGCAAATTAATTTATTTAAATCCGTAAATCTTTTCTACCAACATTTGCTCAACAACTTTTCTGTGCGTGTGCTTGGGCAAACATGTGTTATAAATGAACCTTTTCATTTGTTGTTGTTTTTTTTTCTAATTTCAAGTGTATTATACACACAAAAACAAACGTATATGAATAATGTGATAAAATATAAGTTTGTGACTATTAGTGTTTTCATTTTTTAGTTCTCTTTTGCATCTAGAGTGTATCATCATCACTCTCAGCAGCGTCATAAAATAGAAACTTTTGCATTTTTATGACCTTCTCGTATTCTCTGAATGTTGTTGGAGTATTTTTTTCCCATTTTAATTTTAATACTTTTTGTTGAGATTTTTTTTTTTTAATAACATTTTATTTAAAATTTATTACTCAGTGGTAGAGAATTTATGACTCATCTAATTCGTTTAAACCACAAGTGGTTAAAAAATAATTAAAGCATGGCCTTAGTTTTTGCTATTTCTCAAAGCTTTCCATAGGTCACATAAAATATTTGTTAGTGTTTTAATCAAAAAACGTTTATGTTTATAAGATAAAAAGGCTAAAAGATTTTCTTTGATGAGCTTTTTTTAACTAGAATTTAACTAACATTAAAATGAAATAAATTTGTTCTTTTCATAGCAATCAAATATTTTTTGGTTTATTTCTTTTTGTTTCTAAAATTTGTTGAATTTTGTCATAATTTTAGAGCATTTCCTTCCTGTTACCCTCCTTAGGCTCATGATAGGGGGGGGTACCAAAAAAAAAATCTTTGTAAACTAATAATTTATTATTTTGTTTTTAGCCTCTTTCACTTTTATTTATATAAAAACACAAATTTTGTATGACTTGAAATCGATATATTTCGTACAAGGTAACTAATCACTATCAAAATCTGTAAATATTTAAATAAAAACATGTAAACATGTTATATTCGACCGGGTCGAATCTTAAATACCCTCCAAATATTTAGTAAGTAAATTTAAACTCCGGTATTCATAAAATTTAAAATGAGTTTGAAATGTATTTTAATCAAATATTTTCATACAAAATTTTCTTAAAACAGATTTCAAAAACGTTTTATTTTTTTATGAATACCGGGGAAAATGTTTAACTTGGTGCGACAGAGTTCCCTTAAAAGGCATCTCTGTACCCAATTTTAAATCTCTATTTTGACAGAGAAGGGCCGTGAGGGAGACGTTTTACCTCTGCAAATCAGCGAACATCTCAGCTTCTTATTGGCTTAAGGAATACCAATTGTTCAATATTTACAGTATTTTTGCATATAATATCGTAAGTCCACGCCCACTAAAGGGGGCGGGGTCCAAAAGTAGACTATATCATGTTTTCCACAGACTAACGTATGGGCATTGCTAGATCGTCTTAGACTTCATCGCGGATCAAGAATATATACATATACTTTATGGGGTCTAATTCTTTTTGGAGGGTATTGAAACTGCATTTTGCCGGGGTCTCTTTGGCAAGGGGCGTGGGGGAGAAATTCCACCTTTGCCATAAGACTCTAAAAATAAGTATTTGGGATTAATTTTTAATATATATTATTTTTTTCATTTAGCGGTCAAAGGGGGAGGAGGGGTTACGGAAGAGGAGTGCCAGGTTATGCCTTCGTCCATAAAGTTTAAAAATTTTATTTTTAAGGCATTAAGGCTTAAGTAAAACAATTTGTTAAATGTTTAAACTATTTTTGCATATAGTAACGCCCACTAAAAGTGGGCGGGATCAAAAATTACTTTTTTTTATTTTATGGCTTGAAATTTAACGCGTTGGATCATTTTTGACATAAAAATTTATCATTTGCTTAGCAAAATTAATTACAAAAAAAAAAAACTTAAAAAATTATATTGTTTTTTAGGGGTTGGTTTAGTTCTTCTTAGGGGAACTTTTTTCCCTCTTGCCTGATTATTCCAATTCCGAACTTGAGCTGTGTAATCCTTCATGATATATTTGTACCAAATTTCAAGAGTCTGGCTTTCTTCGTTTGGACTGAATCGTGACTTCCACAGACGAACGGACGGACGGACGGACAGACATGCTCAGATCGTCTTTGATTTCATCACTGATCAAACGGAATGACAAAGTAAATAGACCCTAGAATTCTTTTTTGGAGGGTATAAAAAATATGTCAATTCATATTTTATATGATAAATAACACACAATGACAAAATTTGACTTTTTGAAATTTTCCAGAAGTATTTTTAGATTTTCCATTAGATTTTTATGTCACAATTTCAAATCAAGTAGCCGTTTTTTTCTATCAACTTTAGTTTTTTGTAAATAGCATTTTTTGTATTTAAGTGAGGTTAAGTGCACTTTTACGAATTATAGATAGTTTTGATATCAGTTGTGATAAAACTTTCGCGATGACTACATCAAGGAGACTTTGCTTAATTGATCCGGAGTGCTTTTGCCTCATCCTTGTCGTTGTGTGTAATTTATTGATTTATACGTTATAAAATGTTTTAATAGTAATTAAAAAAAACTATTTTATTAAAAATTAAAATTATTTTATTTTATTTTTTTATCTTGGACCAGCACTCTGGGGATGGCTCCTATATATGCAATGCATTGCGCCGGAACTGAAAACAAGGGTATAGTATTGAGGGGACAGATTAGGAAAGATGAGAAGATAGACAGTTGTTTTTGTAGCTATTTCAACCTTCTACTTCGTCGGCTAATTTTTGCTACAGGGCCGACGAAGGAGGGTGCTGTTACTCTGCTTTTTAGTACATGATAGTGTCAGTCGTTGCCAATTATGTTCAGTGACCACTGACTATGCCTTCATCATTGAAACAGGCTGGCAACAACTAACACAACCACGCATTAATGCTGATCAGAAGAATTCAACACAATATTTTATGACTCAGCGCGGGGTCGAACTCACGACCCTCCGCTTCATAGTCTCGTGCTCTACTACTTCAGCCAACAGCACCCATTTTATTAATAATAAAACTACAAAAATAATTACAGATCATGAAGATGAACAATTATCCTGTTCGAAATATATCGATCAATAAAATTTAAATATATAATATTTTTTTGTTTGTTAATGAATCGCTAATAAGTAAAAGTACTTCAGCCCACAGTATCCTTAAATTGTTTCTCAAAACGTTCTTAAGGTACAACGTTTTAAATCATACAATTTTATTATCAAAGTAAAGAGCTACATATGATATAAAGCAAACATCACTTTTTTTATTGTTTTATTTTTATTTGTAATAATATTTTAATAAAATTGAAAATAATGTCCACTTATTTCCGTTTAATTTATCAGCAACATGATCTCCCTAAAATCTTAGAATGTATTGAAATTATAATTTCAACTTCAGCCGTTGTAACTGGTGCGTATCCGATTGCCAATAATTAACATGATGATAGTGTGCCAATAATTCCAACAGTTTCTCTTTGTTAAATGCTACAATATTTTTAATCTGGGTCAAAGTTTTGTGACCAACATTTCGTTTTAAACTTTTTAATAATTATTTTATTCAGCATTTTTGGAATTTTTGTTTTACGACTTCTACTACGGATAAAGTACCCAGTGAACAGGCTGTTCTTGTTCGTTGTATACGATATTTATTCGCAACAATAATTACCACATGCGAACAATTTTATTTTGCTCATGAATTTTAAGTGGTAATACCATACAGAGACTAAGCATCGTCACCAAATAGTTTATTTAAAACGTTGTTGTTTGTTTTCATAATATTAAACAAAAAGTCGGCTGGTCTGCTTCTCAAAATTTATGCAAGTTTTATAAACCGAAAAACATTTAATATAAAAGGATTGTTTGTTTAGCCTTTCAAATATTTTATATAGCTGTGAGTTTATTATACAGTCGACTCTTGATAATTTGAAACTCGTTAATTTGTATCTCGCGGTAATTTGAACTGCTTTCCAAGTCCCTGGAAAAACACTCAATAAATTGAAAAATATCTATGTCATTTGGTCCCCTCAATAATTTGAAATTATTTGAATGGCATTTTGATCGCCGACTCGCTATAATTTGAATTTTTTGGCTCTACGCTCTATAATTTGAATTATTTTAATTGCTGTGTTTTATGCAAAATATAAAATAAATAAAACAACCATTTATTTTAGTTTTTTGCGATGTGCTACAAAATGACATCTTGCTCGCCAACGTTCTATAATTTGAAGTTCGGCTATTCTACACTCTTTAATTTGAAGTCCTAAAGTGATTTTGTTTCTGTTTTTTTTAAAGAAATTTAAATCGTTTGCGTTAGTTTCTGTGCCACGATTTTAGTATATACCACTACATCGACAATTGCTAATAGCCTTGGGTCCAACTAGCTCATTCGCTCAGTTTTGACAAGAACCTTTAATCAAACCTATGTAATTTAAAAGCTTCTTGTCAAAACTGAGCGAATGAGCTAGTTGGACACAAGTCTAGTTGCTAACATAAAAAATAAAATTTCTTTGCTTTGCTTTTGCGGAATTTAGCGCGTGCAAATGGTTTAGCTTTTTTTATGAAAACTCTTGTTAATTTGAATTTTTTCCGTCTCCCTTTCGATATTTTGAAGTCTCGTTAAAATTAAAACTCGATTATTTAAACTTTTTCTCTAGTCCCTTCAGTTTCAAATTATCAAGAGTCGACGGTATATAATTTTTTTTATATATACAGTTTTATTCATCCATCATGGTGTGTACTATAAAAATTGTGTGGAAAATTGCTTTTAGTTTTGTAACTATTTAAAAGATTTTAGCTTAAAATTAAGAAGATTTTTTTTTAAATTTCTTAATAGAATTTTCTGGCCTATATCACATTTGGACATTTGGTTTCAACATGACAGTAAAACCTTGCTGTTAATAATTGAGTTATGGCATAACTATTACGGTATTGAGAACTTTATTTTCAGAAGTAGACCTGGGGCGGCAAATTACGGCACACGATATCGATGGATTAGGGCTATACGTAAGCCACGAAATAAAACAGCGTAAATAGAAATGGGACGGCCACACCATGAGCAAACTATAAATGATATTAGCAAATTAGCATTGAAATGGAACCTTAACACGTTGACTGCCACGGCAATTTTCAGAAAACTGCCCAAAAATGACAATTTGATTTTTTCACATTATATTACTAAAAACTTTATTTCTAGATCATGGGTATCATCAAAAAGCAAAACTCGTGTTTTTTTAGGAGAAAAAGGACCTACGAATTATCTCGTAGTTGGCTTCTGTAACAGAAATCGCTGCCAACTACGAGTTAATTCGTACGTCTTTCATTAATATTGTACTTTATAGTTATTATTATTTATGAATTTTTTAATTTTTTTTTTTTTTTTATTTGACACATTGTTGTCACAATACTGTTATATATAAATGAAATTTATTTATTATAATTATCATAATTTTATTATTATTTTCTTTCTTTATAGTTTTATAAACATTCTTTAATTATTGTTATAATTATCAAGAACTCAATATGATTTCATTTTTGTTTTTAATTTAAATGTTCAGTTCAAGCAAGCCAACATTGACTTTTTGTTCTCTTCCCAGAAGCCATTTATCGATACCAGGCACTGATATAATACGGTTTTATTCGTAGCTACACAAAAATGGGATTTTTAGTGAGTACGAGATAGCCCGTAGTTGGCACCCTAGAAGGGAACGCAATAGACCTGCTGTTGCAGATTCTGTTGGCTGAAGTAGTTACCACGAGACTATGAAGCACAGGGTCCTGAGTTCAACCCCGCGGTTAGTCGTGTATATTGTGTCGAACTCTTCTGATATTTTTGTTGTTGTTATCCTGTTTTAGTGACGAAGGCATATCACGCTCCTTCCTCGGCCTTGTGGCAAAAGGTCACAGGTTGAAAAGTCCTCTGTCTTCTCATCTTTCTTCATCTGTCCCCTCAATACTATCGCCTCCTTTATAATTCCGGCGTAATGCACTGCATATGTAAGGGTCATTCCCTAAGTGCAGGTCCGAGTTAAAAAAAAAACAACATTTGGACAAGGGTCCAAAGATACAAGGTTGAGATGATGTGAAGTTGTAATAAAATAAAGTATTTAATAGATTTGAGTGTATCAACTTTGATGTGACCCTATGCTTCTCAGATAAGTAAGAACGAGTAATAACTTCGTTAACTGGATTAGGTTAGGTTAGGTTGAAGAGAAAAGCGTAAGCAAGAGCTGTCCCAATCTGTTCAGGATTACACTTAGGCCTCATAGGCCTGTTGTGCGATCTATTATAACGACTTCCCATTCTATTATAGGCAGCCTTCATTAAAAACCATAGAAACCTTTGAATTTGATTACTTTAAGAATCTGGTTTCTTTAATGTATCTTCTTACATCTCTCCAAATAGAACCCCTAAGAAATTCCATATCTTGTATAATTTCCTGATTACATGTTTGTCTCCTGACTTGACTAGAAGCTGGACAGTAGCACAAGTAATGCTCAAGTGTTTCGTTATCCTCCTGCATGTTATATCTATCGTCAACAATATTCATGCGTGCCAGGTGATTTCTTAACTCTGTATGTCCTGTTATTAAATTAACCAATCTCCATAGTGCTGGCCTACTTAATTAATAATAGGATTTCCTTTGTCTTGTTACCATTTGGGTTTCCCCATAGAATTCTATTGACTCTATCTAGAGTGCCGCCAATCTCCTGTATGCAATTCTATAGCCCATTGCTTTAGTTCGTTTTTAAAAACTTGAAATGGCTTAGGATTTTCTAGTGTGACGTTTATTATTAATTGCCAGCTTATCTGCCTCAATATTTCCAGGTATTCCTTGATGTCCTGGAATCCATATTATCTCGTTGCTTCCACAGTGCGTGCATGAGTTTATCTCATCCTTGCATTGTAATACACACTGAGACACGCATAATTTCTTAGGAGCTCGAAAACTTTCCTACTATCCGTGAATATAAACCTTCCGTAATAGCCGCAATCTCAGTCTGAAATACTGTGCTATATTTTTTTTTTTTTTTTTTTTTTTTAAGAGTAGGACCAGCACTCAGGGGATGACCCCTACATATGCAATGCATTGCGCCGGAACTGAAAACGAGGGGATAGTATTGAAGGGACAGATTAGGAAAGATGAGAGGATAGACAGTTTTTTTTTTTTTTTTTTACAATAGCTATTTCAACCTTTTACTTCGCCCGCTAATTTTTGCTACAGGGCCGACGAAGGTGGGTGCTGTTACTCTGCTTTTAGTACATGATAGTGTCAGTCGCTGCCAATTATGTTCAGTGACCAGTGACTATGCCTTCATCATTGAAACAGGCTGGCAACAACTAACACAACCACGCACTAATGCTGATCAGAAGAATCCATTACAATATTTCATGACTCAGCGCGGGCTCGAACTCAGGACCTTCCGCTTCATAGTCTCGTGTTCTACTACTTCAGCCAACAGCTGAAGTAGTTAACTTCGTTAACTAAACCTTATATTCAAATGGTGATTCAACAAGTTCTGCTTTATTTGTTGCCGTTTCATTATACCAACATTTCATTGGCTCTTACACAAAATCGTTGATAGAATCCAAACCGATTTTAACAGTCTTCCTGCTGAAACAATGATAAGCCGGCATGTAGACATTCTTAAATCAATACATAAAAAAGCAATTGTTTGTAAGTTAATTGAAACAATATGTTAATTAATTGCCTGTTTCTGTAAATATGCATAATAAAAATGTATGTCTGGGTATTTTGAGTTTTTTATTGTTGTTTCAATAAAAATACCCAGACGGAAAACTGTTCCTTTATCTACAAAAACAGGCAGTAAATTACATGGAATTCTTATCCTGCAAAATTTAAATTGTATTTAAATGAGATTATGGCTTATTTTAAATGCCTACACATCATTTCAAACAACATACAAATAATATACATATTTATTGTAATATCTCTCTGTAGTACTTGTCGCAGTATTAACAGATCCGCCAACTCTTAACAAAACAAAAAGAAATGAGATTAAGGGTATGAATTTATGTTTTTTCTTTTTTCTTTTTTTGTAAGACCTGCTGGAGAAAATCATTTTTAATAATGTTTTATGATGCTCGTGGCAAGGGGGCTGCTGCATACATGGAACAGAAATATCTTTCTTATCTCATACAAGAGTTGGCTGCTATTAATATTATTTTAATTTTTATTTGTTTCGCATCCTATTTGCATGATGGTGTTAGTACTTTTGTTCCAACACCTAGAGAAACATATTGAGATACAAACTGAATTTGCGTTGTTCTTACATTATAATATTTTTTTTTTTAAATCCCATAATACTCAAATAAAATGGTTATTGTGTTGTAAGAGGTGGAAATCGAACGTGCTTTAGTGTGCAAAAACACGATTTAAACCTTTTTTTCGATTGAGATGTATTTAAATTTTTTTAGCATTTGGGAATCGATTTCACAACATTGCACATGGATACCGATTTGTGTTGATAAAGTTTGAATAAATATATATGTGTGTGTGCGTGTTAAAAGCAACACTAATACTGATTGATATCCATTTATATGAAATTTCTTAAGAATATGGTTAAATAAATGTTCTGTTCTAATAAAAGCCAAGTTTATCGACGAGAAAAAAATAATTGCAAAACTGAGATATTGTAAAATATATGTAATGCAAATATATTTAATGAGAAATTATAAATTATTCTTTTTTGAATAATGAACTCCAATAGATTATATTGAAAGCTTTTCCATTATCTATAGAAGGAAAAACTTAATCGCCTTATTTGCAGATTCTCTATCAACATGGCAAACAGTATTTTTTTTTGTTCATTGAAAATATTTCACACAAATTTTGTGTAGCAAAAATATCTATACTTTTGGGTATTGAAAAAAAAAATTTAAATGAGTTATCACAACTTTTTCTACCACATGCACTCAAAATTTTAAAAAATTTTTAATTACAACAAAGAAAGTGTTTATAAAAAATATTTTCTATGTTTCAACAGCAATTAATGGCATAGATACGATGAATAAGACGCAAAATAAAGGGTGTTTTTATAAGAGCTTGCTGATTTGAAATTTAAATAAAACACATGCCAAATTATGAAATGGCCAAAAAAAATTTTTTGTTTGGTAGATAATTTCTTGTCATTTAACATTTAAATATAATTTCGGGCATATGGCCACCACGACTATTTTGCACAAAGGTCATTCTGGAGGTCTAATTTTCGACCACCTTTTCAAGCATTTGAATACTGGTTTCCAAAGCGTCAATCGTTGCTGGTTTATCCACGTAAATCAATGATTTCAGGTATCCTCACAAAAAATAATCGAGTGGCGTCAAATCACACGAACGCGGAGGCCAATTCACCGGTCCATTTTTCGAAATAATGTTGTCGTTGAAATGTTCTTTCAATACGTCCATTGTTTCGCCCGCAGTATGACAAGTGCCACCATCCTGTTGAAACCACATCTCGTATACATCCATATTTTGAAGTTTTGGCACCAAAAATTCATTGATCATGATTCTGTATCGATTTCCATTCATGGTAACGCGTCGTCCTTCCTCATTTTTAAAGAAATAAGGACCGATGATTCCACCAGCCCATAGACCGCACCAAACAGTACATTTATCGGGATGCATTGGTAATTCTTGAACGGCGTGTGGATTATCTTTGCTCCAAATATGGCAATTTTGCTTGGTGACATATCCATTCAACCAAAAATGCGCCTCATCACTGAAGAGAATTTTGCGGTAAAAAAGCGGATAAACATTTTTAATTGAACACCGTTTTTGAAAATAAATTTCCACGATTTGGAAGCGTTGTTCTGGAGTTAACCTGTTCATGATGATTTGCCAAACAATACTGAGTAGAGACGTCACTTTAAACTGTCAAAACAGCTGTCAGACAACAGAGTGTTTCGTATAAAAAAAAAAAAACTTCATAAAAAAACACCCTTTATATGTGTCTTGTTAATAGTTAAAGTGAAGCTGCTTAAAAGGTTGTTAAATTCATTATTAAATCAAGTCTTTAACTTGTGAGTAGATTTATTTATTTTTTTTATCTTGGACCAGCACTCAGGGGATGACCCCGGACCTGGAAACGAGGGGATAGTATTGAGGGGACAGATTAGGAAACATGAGAAGATAGACAGTTTTTTTTGTAGCTATTTCAACCTTTTTTACTTCGCCGGCTAATATTTGCTACAGGGCAGATTGCAATTTTTTAACTACAACTTTGGTTTGTTTTTAGAATGAAATTAAAGTTAGTGTTGTACTCTGTTTGAATTGTTTCAAAACGTTTAAAGAATTTACAAATTCTTAAGTTGTTATTCAATGGATGCTGTATGCATGACGAAAACTTGCTTCAAAGTTCTTCTAAGTGATGAAAATTAGTCACAAGGCGTCTCTGAGTCAGTCAACATCAAGCCCCGTTGCTAATTATATTTTAAGTGCAGCCAAAGCACTAATCTCTTTCGATAGTTTTGCATCTTACTTGCACTAGTTAATCTCAACACCTCAGATAAATGGTTTACAGTTCTTCTGACCAGTTTTACCGTGGTTAACTACGTTGCTGCTTCTTAATACAATGTATACACTATAGATATTGTATTTCTTTCATCGTGTACACCTTCTACTTTTGTATAACTATGAGTGTACTCGTGTACATCTCGTGTATATGCTTTTTTAATTTGAAACTGGTGGGTATGGTTTGCTTTTACTGCGCATTCACACATTAATTTTATGAAGTTACAAAACAAATACAATGTTATCATCTCCACAAATGTGCATACATACATAAAGTGAATTCAATGTTTACAATGTCTTCAATGTCTACACTTGAGGTTCGATGCACAGTCCTGTACACTCAAGATTTATTTGTGTATAAAGTGAGGCACGCATACATTTTTCAATGTCGTTGATGTAAACTTGTGTGTACTCGTACAGACGATAAAATATGTACACTATTTCGAACTCTGGTGCAAACATAAATATTGTACAGTCAATCATAGTAAAGGATAAAATACGGATTAACAACATCGCCGGCATATGCCCTCAGTATTTTTTTGCAACAGTATTTTTTATGCAAATGCAAATAAGTAACGCAAGTAAAACAACTATATAATTTCGATGTATTTAAATTATAAACTTTTGATTGCAGCTCTTTATACAAATATTTTCGTTCTTGAAGAAAAAAATTTACTGCCTATTTCAGTATCTCGAAATAGTTCTTTCTTTCGTACAAACTTTATTAAATAAAAATAACAAAATTTTCCAAATTGTTATTGTTTTAAATGAAATTATACGAACTAAAGGACTCTTTCTTTCTTAAAAAAGTTCTCGTATGCCATTTCCTAATAAAGTTTTTATAAAGAAAAAAAAAATGGTGACAAATAGTAATCAACATGAGTACTGATGATGAAAGTGCAGCGGCTTTCGAAAACAGCTGATCTGCTATGTAAGTTGGATAATTCAAATTTATGTTGACTTTTTGTTGTGTCTTGGAATATTTTCACCATCTGTCGGTATTAGAAACACATTTTCGAACAATTACCCTATCAATCGTAACTGAAACTTTTTCAAAATTTTTTTTTTAGTTTTCTAGTTTTTAGAACATAAAATATTATATCCAATATTAGAACCACAAAAAAAGCTTAAGCGACATGCTTTTCGAAATTCATTTTTGACGATAATCGATTACAATAATTTGAATCATATTTCCAATATATCAAAGTCGTGTTACGGAAATACCGCAAAAAAAATTAAACTTAACTGCATTTTTCCTTTAAATTTTTAATTAATTTTTTTTTTTTGTAACTGCAATGTGCCGGTTAAGCTAAAATTTTTTTTCAAATAGAACAAAAGTAGTGCCAAGCCTTCAAGGATATCAATGAAACTGTTAAAGAACATCTTGCTAAGCACAATGATTACAAGTTTTTAAATTGTTTGGTTAAATTAACTGATTTTTCACTACATCTCGAATGTCTTAACGTGTGTTGTAGGAAACTTATTACATCTTTTAATATCAAATATTACAGTCAACTACAATCCTATGGGTTCAATATTGAGGTTCCACTTACATTTAAACTAAGGATAATTAAAAAAACACTTCTGCTGTGAAATTTACTTTTTGTCATTTAAGCTGTTTTGGCGGTTATGGGACTATTAATTTACTATATATTAAATTATAAACACATTAATGGGACCACTATTTATTTTTGGGAAACGAGAAATTTACTTAGAATCAAGTAAAAGCGTGCAATTTGAACGAACGCGGTCATTATATTTTTTTAATTTTTGTGGTAAAACCCTTAATGTATTTGTAGTGTATTTAAACGCGCAGTGAGTATATTATCGTTTAGAGAACGCATAGCATAATGTATGTTACTCTGAATTTTTTTTAAATTTGGTTTTATACAAAACATCCCTAGTACTTAATGTGGTGACTGATTTGTGGCAGTTATGTGATTCTTTGCATAATTAAGAAACTTATTACAGTTTTGCTGCGATAAGCTCGTACATAAAATTTAACTTCCCAAAAAATGTCGCAGTATCAAAAACACTGCTCTGCCTTGCGACTCCCTCGTATTAAGTATATAAAATAAACAAGGAAATACAGTTACTGAAAAATTTTTCTAACCCATTATCGCATGCATTAAATATTGAACGATTTTCAAACACGCAAGCTAAACTTGAGTTATTTATGCACAACTGGAATACATAAATTTTATAATTTATAATATATTGATTTAAAATCTATCAATAGCATTGCTAAGAAATGCACTAAACCGATTTAAAATATATATCCTTTTAATATAACATTAATCGAATATTGTTTTAAACAATAAATTTAAAGAAATTGTAAAATAGGATTTCTTTTATAATACATAATTTAGTATGATTTATATACTTTTTCATTTAAAAGTATTTTTTTTTCTATTTACAAACACAGCAGATTTTAAAATTTTTCAAAATCAACAATAAAACGTGTTCGGAGTTTACCACAGTTTAGAAGACACGGGGTGTTGTTGCGTATAACGATAAAACAAATGCCTGAGTTTAATAGAAAATATAATAAAAATATTAGAATTTGTCAGGAGAATCGCAAAACGTCGCAAGAACCATTTTAATAATTTTCTAGCAATAGGAATTTTCCTAGTCATATACCAAACCGTCATGATGGTATTAATTTGTACCCCCTTATTCATAAAAATTATGAGAGTCTAATAACAGCGTAACAAAAAAAAAATTCATATTTTATAAGACTCTCATAATTTTTATGAATAAGGGGGTTAATATTATAGGAATTATTAATAACGAGTAATAATTTAACCCCCTTATTCATAAAAAATTTTTTAAGTTTATAAGAGGTTTATATTTAGATTTCCATATATAATTTGCTTTATATCCCCTTTATAAAACAGAAATATTTTTTTAGCATAAGACAGTAATTATTTAACATTCACATTTAAATTAAATAAAACTTCAGTTAAAAACGTCGATTTTATAACGAAAAAAAACAAAAGTCCGGGTATAACAAATAATTAATAATAAATAATAGAAGTTCTCAGGAGAATCAAATATATCACAATTACAATTTTAATAATTTTTTTTATTTTATTTTTGTAACTCGGACCAGCACGCAGGTGATGACCTCGACATATACAGTGCATTGCGCCGGTACTAGAAGGCAGGGGATAGTATCGTGGGAACAGTTGAATGAAGATGGGAAAATAGAGATTTTTTATTGCTATTTAAACTTTTTACTTCTCCGGTTAATTTTTTGCTACAGGGCCGACGTACTGTTCCTCTGCTGGCATGCTATTGTCACTCGCTGTCAATTATGTTCACGATGACAGGAACTAACACAACCATGTTCTCGTGTTAACTACTTCAGCCATCAGCACCCTAAAGTTTTAAGGCCTTATTCATAAAAAATATGTTTGATTTATAAAACAGATTTTCATACAAGATATAAACCCTTTATAAACCAGAAATATTTTTTATGAATACGGCAGTTACAATTATATGAATGCTGCTAACAATCACTACAATATTAATTCTAACCCGCTTATTCATAAAAATTATAAGAGGCTTATAAGAGTGTAATAGAGTAAATTACATATGAAATTTTGTTTTATTACGGTGTTATTAGACTCTTATAATTTTTATGAATAAGGGGGTATGTCTGCTTTTTAAAGGCCTTATGAAACAAGTTTTGTATGGCAATCTGCTTTATAAACCTTTTATAAATCGAAAATATTAGTTATGAATAAGGGCTTTAAGTTTTAAAGGCTTTATTCATAAAAAAATGTTTTTGATTTATTAAAGCTTTATAAAACAGACTTCCATACAACATTTGTTTTATAAGCCCTTTATAATACAGAAATATCTTTTGTGAATAGCGCAGTAATTTATTAAAAAATTAATTGGTTCATAAGGGTTTTATAATTCTTGTATGTTTTATTAACCTGCATAAAAAATAATTTATGCTTATACCCTTCTTATTTGACATTTATCGTACAGAAATATGTCAAATAACGATGTTATAAGCATCAATTGATTTTTATGAACTACACCTTAACCCCTTTATTCATAAAAATTTTGAGAGGCTTACAAGAGTGTAATAGAGCAAATTTCATATCAAATTTTAGTTTATTACGCTGTTATTAGATTCTCAAAATGTTTATGACTAGGCCTTCATATTTTAAAACTTATTAATTAAGGATCTTCCGCCGTATTCATAAAAAATGTTTTAGGTTTATTACAGGTTTATTTGACAAATTTCCCATAGAAATACGTCAAATAAGCGCTTAATAAACCTAAAATATTTTTTATGAATACGGCAGCTTATTTATAAAAAATATTTTAGATTTATAAAAGGTTTATAAAACAGATTACCAAAAACAAATTTTTTTTGTTGTTGTTGGCAGTAATAATTTTAATAACTTTTTTGTTACAAATTTTTCGTCACTTGAGGCATTTTACATTTCAGATAACAAAATACTCCTTCACAGATTTGTATTCGTTATATTACTTTTTATTTAAAAAACGGAACAGAATACATTTAAACACGTACAAACACATACCGCCACAACACACACACACACAGACACACATAAATTTTGCTATATTTTTAATTTGTTTCAGAAACAGGATGACTTGCTGTCTGTTGGTTTGTGGTTTTTTTGGTTGATAGGAATGATAGTTTATTTCTTTTTCTCTCGTCCTTTTCTTTTATTATTTTTCCGTATTTTTATTTTGCTAACTTTTTTTGTCAAGTTTTTCTACTCGATTTTTATACGACTATTTGTGCTAGAGCATTCGTAAATTATGTGGTTTAATATATTTTTATGTTATATTTGCTACGTTGTATTTTCAAATAGCACAGAGCATTAAATTTATTTTACAGATTTCGGGAATTAATATGAAAGTGAATTATTTTTTCTATTTAGATATAATCGACAGGGATGATTCTCAGTTCGGATGTAGTGAAAATATATGAAAATATTGTATTAACTTTTTTTACTAAATATGCATAAATTTGGGAATTATATAAATTTTAATGTTACAAAAAATTGGAAAACACTTTATGTTTATGTTTGAAATGCCTGCCATTAACACTATAGCTGGAAGGACTATTTATAATAATGGGAAAGTTTAATACTTGCTTATAGAGATATTAAAACTTTTTTTCAAAATAGGGAACATTTGAAATGTAATATAACTGTCATCAGATTTTTGATCATATAGCCTTACCATCTTATTCATAAAAATTATGAGAGTCTAATAACAGCGTAATAAAACAAAATTTCATATGAAAGTTGCTCTATTGCACACTTATAAGCATCTCATAATTTTTATGAATAAGCTGGTTAAAGTTTACTTTAACACTAGAGTTAAAATAAGCTTTATGGCAGTAGTATTTGTCCAAAAAACGCAACCACTAGATACTAATGAAAATCCTAATCAAACGGTAACACGGGTATTATAACAATAACATGTTAACATCAGGTTGATACAGTTCTCGGATTCTTTTTCACAATAAAATTTTTGTAAATAGGAACTGTTATCACATACAACTAAGCCTCCTAATAAGTGGTGACAAACACAATACACATGAGCACTGATGATGAAAGGGTTGCGTCTTTCGAAAACAGCCGTTCTGCTCTGCTGTGTAAGTTGAATAACAAAAACTGATGTTGACTTGCCTTTGTGCCTTGGAATATTTATCATGTCTTTCTGAGATTTAAATTAAAATTTTGAACAATTAGCCTATAGAATCTTAATTCAATTTAATATAGAAAATCCTTTCAATTCAAACGAATGTTAATGGAATTAAACAGTTTCCAATAATATTTAATTATATGGCACTATCCATTTTTTTGTTTGTGTAAAACTGTTGTACTTAATAAACTCTTATCTACACTAAAATCTTTTTCATTAGTATTTAGTGGTCACGCTTTTCCGGGCAAATTTTTGCTAAGAGTGAACGCAGCTTTAGAAGTTTGTTATTTTTCGGTGCAGTATTTTTGATGACAAATCTTAGTAAATATTTAAAATTATTTATATATTCGAATAGTATAATTAACGAAATTTTATTCGATAAAGCCACAGCAAACACACTATTTAGTCGAAGTAACGGTTGAACTTTGGGTTTGTGTGAAAGAGGGGAAAGAAGAGCGGTGGTTGGTACGTAGGAGGTGTATTTACAGGGAAGTTGACTTATTTTAGGCCTTTCAAAATCATAAACAGGAAGTTAGCTGCAGGTTATTATTTGGCGTTTCATATCAATCTTCGCTTCGATGTGTAAGATTGTGTAGAATTTAAAAATATTTTTTAAAGAAACAGATTTTACTGTGGAAGAGACGAGATTAGTTTTGACTTCAATTTTGGAGGGTATATTCCCATTTAGATCCCATAAAGTATATATGTATATATATATATATATATATATATATATATATATATATATATATATGATGAAATCCAAGACGATCTAGCCATATCCGTCCTACCGTCTGTGAAAGTTGATTCAGTGCAAATGAAAAAAGCCAGACCCCTGAAATTTAGTATAAATATATTTTAAAGGATAGCACAGATCCAGTTCGTAAATGGGCTGAATAGGGCCAGAGGGGAAAAAGTTTCCCCTTTTTTGACCCTGCCCCATTTAGTGGGCGTTGAAGTATGGAAAAATAGTGAAAACAAATTGAATTTTTTAAATAAAATTTCAAAGCTATTATGATGAAGCTGAGATATTCTCTGATCTTTCTCTGTCCTGCCTTACCCCAACTTTATCCCCTAAATGAGCCTTTAAAAAAAAAGAAAAAAACAGTCCAAAAGTTGTCTTTTTTAGTGTTTTATGGCAAAGGGGAGATGTCTCCCTCACAATCCCTCCCGTAGTGACCTATACAAAATAGAATTTTTATTTACTATATATTTTGGGAATACTTAGGATTCTACCCGGTCGATTATAACGTTTAGAAACTTTGAATCAATCAAGCTTTAAAAGTAAGTTAAAAAGGTGGTGGAGCAGCAAAAATTGGAGCGTGTGAACCGATAATAAGCAATAGAATTTAATGATCCAATATTTGGTTTGTGTAAAGAAAAATGTTTATCAGATGATGGAAATTTATTTCCTTTGTATATGTAGAGTGTTTTTTTATAGAGTGTCACAAGTTTAAATCATAATAAAGCCAGGATATATATTTTTAATAGCAATGAAACGGGCTTTATTGGAAAGAAAATTTTATGAAATTAATGTTTAGATATGATTTCTGTCATGTTACCACCACGGCTGGAACGTAAAAGGTGCCATCTGGAAGACCAGTTTTCAAAAAACCAAAAAAAAAAATCGTTCATAAAGTGGAAGGACACAACAGGACACAACAGAATTGATTGATTGGGATCATCTTCAATGCTTTCCTGTCCAGGCGGCTACAGCTTCTTCAGTGCGCACTGTTTGGCCTCTCACGGGATGCAGATTATCAGCAACAGTAAATGTGGTCCGAAAACGATCTATTGTTCCTCGAATTAGCCGCTCTGAAGGACGATTATGTACGCCATAAAATGGAAAAAGTGCACGATGAGTTTGACAAATAGAACAATTATTTTGATTAAAAATTTTAACAATTTACACGCGTTGCTCTGGTGTTGTGACTTTCTAAAAAAAACACCCTATATTTGTAATAAGCTTAAAATGCGAAATTAAATAGATTTTTTATAAATTATTTTTTTTATTATATCTTCAAAATTGACATGACTTTTTAGGGGACTGAAATCTAGCAAATTATTAATAAAAGTGAATTTTCTAATATGTGTGTGTGTGTGTTTTTTTGCAATTACAAAAACAAAACAAAAATCTATATGAATATTTTAAGCTACATCTATACAATTCCACAATTTGAAAATTTGCAAAATAAAGTTTCTTTGCTGAATAATACAAGTGCAAAAACTTGTTGTCTTCAGAAGAGCTCTTTGCAGTCACATGTTAATCCGACTTCAACCCTTAACACAAATAGTTACAAATAAACAAATATTTAACTAAATTATTTAGTTGTACTTCAATTTAGTACTTATTCATTTACACAAAAACACCACAAAATTTTCCATTTAGTTTTATTTGTGTGCATTTTTATTTAAGCACAAGTAATCAAATTACAATCAATTGATGTTCACCTATTTCGTTTTTCTTTTTCAGCATGTTGTTTGTATGCTAGTGTGTGTGTGTGTGTGTGTGTGTGTTTTGTGTATTTGCCTAAGTGAACTTGAGTTTTTGTGCAAATTGTTTATTGGTTTTTGTATTTAACGAATATGTATGTATGTGTGTGTTTGTAGTTGTTTGTGGGTGCAACATGGTGTTGCAAACATTTATCCGACTGACTAAGAATGTTTTTATATTAAATTACTTATATCTGCATACAATTCGTATCTATTATTCTGTACAGTAAATTTGTTGTCTGAGGTTAAAGAAAATTACTTCTTTCTGAGCAAATAATGAGAGAGGGAGTACAAATAAACTAGCCAAACAAATATTGTCTATTAAAAACAATTTAAATTATTTAAAGTCAATTATCTGACTTTTAGAAGGTAATTTCAGGTTTTGTATTTATTACCAACCACAAATGAAGTTTTATTTATATAAATTTGTATATTGGAAATTTTCAAGGCAACATATTGTAGTTCTGAGTCTCCTCAAGTGGCTTAACAATAATGAAATTTGGTATTATTGTGCAAGAGCTTAAAAAGGTTTGTCTCTAACCTTTTTAGTATTGATATTGGCATTTTCCATTTGATTTTATTAGTTACTACCTGCTGTAGCCTGCTGATTTTTTTTCTGTTAACAATATTTATGTCTGGAGATATCTGCCCATTATTTAAAGTTGTATTTTCAAAGAAAATCTCTTGAAACAAAAATATTTTACAAACAATTTATTTTTGTGAATTGTTTATTCCTGGCTTATTTTATATTGCAAAATTATTACAGAAAGTATTTCTTTTTTTTTTTTTTCTCAAAATATATTACAAAATATTTTACTTTTGTAATTTTTTATCATGTTTATTTTCTTAAAATCTTTTGTCAGTGAATTGAATTAACACAGAAAGTAAAAACTGAAAACTCCTCTGTCCTTGTGGATGTTGTACTTTAAGTCTGCTGTATGGACAGCAGAAAATTGTTGTTCATAAATATTTTCATTCACTTTTAATAATGAATATGTATGTAGGAAACAAGAAGGTCTTTGAACAAAAATAAAACAGAAGATTAAAGTACATTTATAATAAGGATATGAATTAGTATTACGTTTCTATTTGCTGTTTAGCTGGGTAATTGAACGCAAAATTATGAAATATTTCTTGCAAGAAAGCTAAATTAATATGAAATTTAAAGAAAAATAAATCAAGAATGCAGAGACGAATATGAAGAATAATATATTGGTTATTTATTGTGCTGGGAATTGTGTATAAACACATTTTATATGCGTTGAATACCGTATTTTTCAAAAAAGGAAAGAATAGGTTTAACATAAGATTTAGAATTCTAAATTTTAGAAAATTTAAGTGTTAAGAAAACGATAGGAATTTACGAATATTAAAAAAATTTTTATATATTATTTTAATAGCGAGCAGCATAAGAATTCCATAATAATTGTTCTAGTTGGTTCAACTCGTGAAGATATGGTGGAATAATTAAAGAAACAATGATAAAAAATGATGAAAAGCAATTACAGATCATTTGATCATTGGCATTAGCCTCCATGAAATATCATATAGGAACTAGTTAATATCCGGAATAAATAATTTTATTTTATTTTTTTTTTATTAAATAACACACACGGAACTTAGAACTTTTTTTCACTACAAAAAGTCCCCATAAATAATTTTTAATTATAGAAATTTTTTTTAGTTTTTTGCGGTATAGTTCGGAATCTGTTGTTTAACACAAAATTTTTAATTTCAGACGTGCTGATTCTCTTCCCAAATTTACAAAAATATGTTAAAAATTGATTATTTAGGGAGTTTAGGCAGTTCCTATGCGCATTTTCCTGATGATCTGAAGGCAAATTACGGCATTAGATATCCATCGAAATTTGTATTTGAATTGTGTGGAAATTTCGATCGATATCGAATGCGGTAATTTGGCCTCTGCACTAGCCCCAGTGAAATGCGCCTGGGAACTAACTAAAACCTTCAATAATCAATTTTGAATCTTTTTTGTTTTTTTCGTAAATTTGGGAAAATAATCAGCAGGAACAAAATAAAAAATAAAGGTGTTTTTATTTCGATAAAAGCTCCCCTTTTTCTTTGACACGAAATGAAGTTCGATTTACTGTAAAGTATGAGTACATTAAAATTTATTAATTTTATGTAGTAAGTATTTTTAACGAACATTCATATTCCTATATATTAAATTGTATTAAGATTTATAGGCTAACCCCTTATTCATAAAAATTATGAGAGTCTAATAACAGCGTAATAAAACAAAATTTCATATGAAATTTGCTCTATTACACTCTTATAAGTCTCTCATAATTTTTATGAATAAGGGAGTAATTGTGCGAAATTTTGGCTTAGGTATGATGGAACAAAAAATTCCGAAAAATGGGACATAAAGAAAATAATCAATCGGGGTAACACGGGTATTAAAACAAAAATGTGTTAACATCAGTTTGAAACACTTCTCGTATGCAATTTCCTAATACAATTTTTTTAAATAAGAACTGTTATCATATTCAACTAAGCCACCTAATAAGCGATGACAAACACAATACACATGAGCACTGATGATGAAGGTGTTGCGGCTTTCGAAAACAGCTGTTCTGCTGTGCTGTGTAAGATGAATAACTAAAAACTGATGTTAACTTTTCTTTGTGCCTTGAAATTTGTATAATGTCTTTCTGAATTTAAAAAAAAAAATTCGAACAATTAGCCCCTAAATCTTAATACAATTTATTAATTTTATTTTAAAAACTTTTGATACAAAAAAAAGATTTTATATTTTAGAAGACCACTTTTTTGAAGAGTAAAAATATTTCTTTTGAAATAATGGACTCGGCATAAGTTAAATTATTTTACGGAATGATTCAGAAAATATAGAACGCAAAAACTAAAAGTGACTGAATTGATTTAATTGACTTTTATAAAGCAAAAAAAAAAAAGAAAAAAGTCAAATATTTATATTAATATAGACCGATATCAGCTGCTTACAGGACATCGTTCAAGTCAAAAATTATATTAAGAAATACTGAACATAAATATATATATATATATATATATATATATATATATATATATCATGTTAAATTAAGCAAAACTGTCTATCCTATCATCTTTCCTAATCTGTACCCTCGATTTCAGTTCCGGCGCAATGCATTGCATATATAGGGGCCATTCCCTGAGTGCTGGTCCAAGATAAAAAAAAAAAACTAAAAAATCCGGTTCACATTATGCGATCTGCGGCCAAATTACTGCATTCGATATTGATCGATATCGAATGCCGTAATTCGGCCCTGTATTTTGCCTCATATGAAAAGCAATTAATCCCCCTTATTCTATAACTATCTGTCAACGTCACGTCAAGATAATATCAAAAATAGGACACATCTGTACTCTTCTTTTTCAGCAATTGGCAATTTTTAACAGCCTATTGCTATATCCAAGGTCTTATAGAGTAGATATAGACCGTCAGAAATAGTTAACTGATGTCGACAAGGCGCAAATAAGTGTTCCAGTTTTTATATTGTCTTGACGTGACGTTGACAAATAGTTATGGAATAAGAGGGAATATTTCGTAATAAATAAAAACTTTTAGTAGATTTTATACGGCCTGTATTACAACCGAAATGAAAATAGTACCATTTCTCAAGGTATTAGTGTTTTTTAGAACGACAATGAAAAGAAAATTCACTGCATTTTCACTTCTTGTCAAATGCAAAAGAGTCATAAATATATATTTTTTTTAATTAAGATTTCATAGGCTAATTGTTTGAAATTTTTGTTTTAAATTCAAAAAGACATTATCAATTTTCGAAGGCACAAAGCAAAGTCAACATCAGTTTTTAGTTATTCAACTTACAAAGCAGAGCAGAACATCTGTTTTCGAAAGCCGCTACACTTCCATCATCAGTACTCATGTGTATTTTGTTTGTCACTACCTATTAACTGGCTTAGTTGAATATGATAACAGTTTTTATTTAAACAAATTTTATTAGGAAATTGAATACGAGGACTGTGTCAACCTGACAATCATTTTTATTTTACAAAATGTTACAAATAATTTACAGAAGGGTTATGAGTTATCTACTTTCATATTTATTACACAGTGGGAGTTTGTGCAAAAAAGTTAAAAAATACATTTGAGATCCACACAAGAAAAATCGTCATATGTATTGAATCTTAACAGAAAACACAAGTAACTATTTTCTTGCATGAAAATCATAAATTTATATTGATATAAATGTATACGCTGTTGCTTTTTGGGAAAAATTTGAAATCCACTATGACATTTTTTATGTAATTCTCAAATGGTTCTTGCAAGTTTAAAGTCCAATAATAATATGGAGTAAAAGCCAATGAGATTTTGGCATATGGGCGTACTTAACTCGCAACAAATATATAAATTGTTTAAATAAAGCAAACATAGAAATAAAATTGGTTTAGCTCTAAAGAATAATTTTTTAAAATCGTTTTTAAAATCGTTTATTCTATAGAATAATAATATTCATTTGTTCTTTCTATGATAACAGTTCTTATTTAAACAAATTTTATTAGGAATTCCATATATATATTTTTTAATTTTTGGACACCGTCTGCCGGTTGACCTCAAGTCAATATTTATAATTTTTTCTAAATTCATCTCAAATAAATTTTTTATTTATTTTATGAATATCAAAATTTTTTATTGTACTCATATCCAAATTTCATGTTAGAGCTGCACAATAGATTCACTTCATCCAATTTTTCGAAGATTATGCAAATAATTTCAGTTGCTGTGAAATGCAAAAGAGCATCAAGTATTTTCTTTTTTTAATTTTTGGGTTTCGTATAAAAAGTTATTTAGCTAAGATATATCCGTTCTGCTGGTTTGATGATTATTAAAAATATTCTTAATATTCCAATCTTAATATAAAAATAATAAATAGAATTTAAACAAATTCATTTATTAATAATAAAAAAAAAATAACAAAAAATAATTTGCAGTCATGCAAGATTCGAACTTAAGCCCGATAAAAACTTAACAATTTAGCTAAGATATATTTTTTTATTTATTTAATGAAAATTTAAAATTTTTAAAATGAAAAGAAATAGACAACACTAAATATTAAGTACTTTCGTTGTCCGAAAACTTTCATCTTCTTTTATTTAAGAAACCAATGATTTTCGGTTCTCCTAATTTTAAGCCGCTTATCTACAAAATTAATTAATTAATAATATTTTTTACTTATTTAATAAAAATCTAAATTTTTTACACCAGCTGAATTAAATAAGCCCGGTTTAATATACACGTTGCTTAAATTTTCATGCCATTATTTAAAAAAAGCAAATATTTTTAATTCTTACGAACAATCGAAAATATACTTCTTTATTTTGAAAATGTTTGCTAAAAAAAGAAATGTTAAAATTTTATTGATTTGAACAAAACCCGTTAATTAAAGCAATTCACTTTGATTAAATTGCCATCAAACCTTTTTAAATAGGGCAAATATTTTTTATTGTTAAGTTTCTCATATTCTCATTAGTTCATTTATTGCAACTACATTTTTCTAAAATTACACCAACACGAAACATAAGAGAGAAAAAAAACTTACTTGTTATTTTAATTTTTTCGTCTTTAACAATTTTGAGCACTTTTTGTAAATTTATGTTGCAACTTCTCTAGTATAAAATAATTTCAATTGTGCTTTAGAAAAATATATATAGAATTTGTTTCTCTATAGATAATTTAAATATTATATTTTATATATCAACGAGCATAACTGCATGTGTATATGAAAGTATTTTTTACCATAGAAATATTTTTATTTTTCATGAAAGAAAAAACACAATTAAAATGTTTGCTTTTTCACTAAATTATTTTTACTGGTATTTTACTATTATAGACAATTTTGCACACTTTTTTTTCAGGTCAATTATAATTGCATTATATGCGATTAATTTTTCTTCTGCAGCTTTTTCGTTTTTCAACAAAAACGTAATTTATTATTATTACTTTTTTTAAATTATTTTTATTTTTTTTTGTTAATCCTTGCAAATGATACATGTAAACAAATGTAAATTTTTTTTCATCACTTTATGCATAAAACCACAATTTTTGCCATTAACTCGAAATAAAAAACTTGTTGCATTTTCTCTTTACAATAATTTCACTGGCTTCAATAGAAGTTAATCTTTATATTCCATACACTATTTCCTTATACAAAAACGATTTAAGCTGATATATGGCGACTTGCCCGAAAGAAACATAATGTGTATATAAAATATGTCGGTTAAAAAATCACACTTGGTATGGATTTTGTGGAAGTTTCCCACTGAGTAGAGTATTTTTTTTATATGTGGCCTATTAGCTGGTTTTTTTGTTTTTTGCTTCAAATATCCTTTTTTAACTTGCTGGAGTTTTTGTTGTTGTATCAAATAATTTGCTAAGAATGCCGAGCAACACGTTGTTGACACAAAGACCGCCTAACAAAGACTAATATCACAACACAACACGCCAAGTGCTACATTAAAACACGCAATACACTCACTCTTTTGTATGGCAATGATAATAAAAGCCAGCAACTCCACATTGTCTTGTTCTTGTTGGATTTCTTGGACTAGTACACAACTATTGCTCTTCTGCTGCTGGTTTAGCTGCTACTACATATAGAGCAAAACGACAATATTTATACACAGCAGTTGAATATGATGATTACGTTGTTGATGACGAGCTGTATGATATTACAATAATCATGTTCCAATTGAAATATCATACATAACCCAGTGATGACACACACAATATAGAGTTGGTTTATTGTTAGTAAAACAAAACCACCCATTAAACTTGCATTTTGCTCAGAACCCTTAAAAACGTTCTCTTATTTAAGCGGTTGTGTTGTTGTTCGGCTTTGCTCTCTTTCGGTGTAGAATGTTTCATTCCAATAAGAAATTTCAATTTCATACTATTTCTGCCAGTGAATAAATTCGGAGTTGAATTTAACATTTTCTCTCTCCCATTTACCATCTGGCGCATGTTAATTGTTTCCAGCGGAATTGTTCATGCCAGTGCTACGTTTTACTCATCGGCCGACAGCATTTGCTATCTTCTTATTTGCATTGGTTTAGTTTCTCTTTTTCATTTCCCTTTAGCTTTTTTCTTTCTTTGTTTTGTTTATATTACCTTGTGTTTATTGTTTACATTACAATTTCCTTTTTGTGCGTAAACTTTAAAGTGCAATGTGTTCACTTGTTGGTTTTGGCTATCACTGCTGCTGACGTCGCCACTGCGTTGAGACTTTAACAACTGAAGAGGAATGCCGGACTTTAATTTTCCACTTTGATTATATAAATTTTATTGATCTTTGCACGAATTTGAATCTGATAATAATCTTAAAATTGAATTGGTAAAATCACTTTAGCTCGTATATGTAATAAATATTTTCGGTCAGATACAAATTACTGGTATATTTTTTAATATAATTAATAAATTTATAGATTTTAGTTTAATTAAAATTGCCTACTACACCCATCAAAAGTTTTGAAATCATGAGAGTGGCATTGGAGAATATATATTATGCGATATATATTATTTAAATTATTAAGCTAAGAATTTTCATTTAAGCTTGAGTTAAAATCTGGCATCAACAAATTATTTATATATTTTAATTTTTAAGCAATTCAAAAGAAATGCATTCTGCTATCAATACGTTTACATATTTTGTATCTCTTTTGAGGCTGGCCTACTCGTACCTTCACCATTTATTGATCGATTTTGATACGCAGAGGTATTCGCTTAAACTATATCTATTTTGAATATGCTATTCACCTACGTATCTGAA